>JBBPBX010077069.1:0-16956 GCA_038048925.1 Garcialebias charrua
GACACATTCATGTGTTGCAGAGCAAAGTTAATGTTTCTTATTAAGATGTTATTAACACTTCTAGCTTACAGTTGCTGCTAAAATTAGTATAAAAACTACTTTTATAAATCAAATTTACCAACTAAAATACTTTGTTAAACACCAAATACTACAGAAATACGTACATTTTTTTAATTTAGGAGCCGTTTAGGAACCAAACAGCTAAATCTCAGTAATAAAATATTAAAGATGTGTGAGTGTAAACCTGATGATTTAAAGCTGACATATAACTGTCAACAGCAACATTATTTGTGTTGTTGCATAAAGATCAGTCCCATTATTTCCAACATGTTCCACCCAGCTGATGTCCTGGAGGAGAAACTCCTCCAGTTCCTGATGTCTCATGTCAGACTCATCAGTCTTTACTGGACTCTGTTAGTTTAATAATCAGGACAGAGAGAGACATGACTGGAATCAAACCAGCAGCTTTGGTTCCTTTAGAAAACACTGAAGACAATAATCAACACGGACCCCTCCCTTCACCCCCCAATGACAGCAAAACAAAGCTGCAGCTACGAGAGACACTGATGAGAAATATTTCATCCCATCAAACAGAGAAGATGAACTGAAGCTCTGAAGTGAAGGAAAAAAGTCCAACAGGAAGAGTTCAACTGGTTTCTCTTTAATCTGAACAGAACTGGTCATTTATCAGGATGAAATCATTTTCTTTTTATGTGTCCTGACAGACTCTACAACTGTGGACTCTCAGAAACTCACTGTGAAGTTGTGGCCTCAGCTCTGAAGTCCAACCCGTCCCATCTGACAGAACTGGACCTGAGCTACAATGACCTGCAGGATTCAGGAGTGAAGATTCTGTCTGCTGGACTGGAGAGTCCAAACTGTAGACTGGAGAAGCTCAGGTGATTTAAATGACAATTTGTTTTTCACTAAATTCACTTTCAGTTCTTTACTTCAGTTTGATCTTTTTTACTTCTTTGATTTTTGGGATTTATCTGAACATCAAACAAAATATATGTAAATGTGTCCAAGTGTCTGTGAGGAAATGTGACCATATGTCTCCAAAGGTCCAAAGTGAAGTCCAGATGTCAGAGGGATGTTGTTCTCAGTTGTGTGTAACTTTGGAAGAAGCAGACAGAATTAGTGTCAGACTGCTGAAGCTTCATATTAGTGTCAGCTGAACTCACGAGTGGATTTGTGTCAGGAACAGAGCGTTCACTTTCACTGTGAACAGCAGGATTCACTACTGGTTTCAGATGATACATGACTGTTGTTGTTGTTGTTGTTGTTGTTGTTGTTTGTGGAGGTGGTGGTGGGTGTGTGTGTGTGTGTGTGTGTGTGTTTGTTCATTTGTTGTTTGAATGATCACAAAATATGCATGGGCAGAACATCTAAACTTCACACAAGTCCCTTTGGGGAAGTGAACCTGCAACCTTCTTGCTGTGAGGCGACAGCTCTAACCACTGCTCCACTGTGTCGCTCCTTATTCCATGAATCAATAAATGTAATTAATTCAAAGTTTCAGGAAATATTCTCTGGATGTTCGTCTACAACTGATAAACTTCTGGACTCAATTTGACTCCACAGTAAAACAATCTGAACAAACACAAAAATGACTCAAACTTTGTCATTTCTCAACATCAGATGATTTGAATCTAAAACTCTGACATGAAAGGCAGCGGGGGATATTTTTCTCTTTTGGTTGTTCATTTGAAGGTTTCCTGTCTCCTCGTTTGTCAGAATAAATCTGTCAGAAACATTCAGACTTCACTGGTTCTGTGTTGTCAAATTTCCCACGGACCTTGAACTAAACTTCTAGTGAAGACTGAAAGAAAGCAGCACACCATGATGTTCTCTTCTGTTCAGAGGATCGTAGACTGTCTTCAGTCACACAAAGAAACATCAGTGCAGCAGAAAGAAACATCTGGATTTAGAAAAACACCATGCAAGAAAAAAGAGCAGAGTTCTGAAACTACAGCTTTTAGATTTTATATATTTTATTTTAATACATTGATGGATGGAGGGGGGGTGGTGTGGTCGTGAGATGGAGTGAGTCGCACTTGCCAGTGCTCTGGGTAAAATTTATTTTTTAGTACCACCAAGCCCTCTATATGTAATATTTTTTGCCTATTATCACGCACACAACTTCAATCAAGCATCTCTTTTGAGGATTTTGGATTAAAAATGTCTCAAAAGTCGACAAGATCGAAGAAGGACGCCGAGAAAGATGACGCTGGCCTAATAACCCTCGAGGCAATTACCTCGCTGCTGGAGGAGCACCGCGCTGCGCTGTCAGCTGAATTCAAACAAACTTTTCACCAGCTGGATCTCAAATTGGACCAGACTCGGCTCGCGGTGGAGGAACACGGCCAGCGTGTGTCATCACTGGAACTTGTCACTAACGACCTGAGCCAGCGCATGTCGGAGGTGGAAAACACCTGCTCAACTCTCCAGGAGGAAAACACCAGACTTAAATCTAAACTGGCGGATTTAGAAAATCGAAGCAGACGGCAGAATATTCGTGTGCTGGGTTTACCGGAATCTATTGAAAGCGGACGTCCCACAGACTTCTTTTCCAACCTGCTGTGTGACATCTACGGGCGTGACACGCTTCCTTCTCCACCCGAACTGGACCGGGCTCATCGAACCCTCGCTCCGAAACCCGCCTCGGACCAGCGGCCGCGCCCGGTTATCCTGCGAGTGCACCGGGTCCAGGTGAAGGAGCTCATGATCCGGGAGGCTCGACGCAGAGGCAGGCTTGAATACCAGGGAAAACCGGTGCGGATCGTGGAAGACTACAGCCCAGAAGTCCTCAACCAGCGAGTGGAATATAAGGACGTGATGTCGGCGCTGTATTCTTTGGGTCTAAAACCTGCTCTGCTTTTTCCTGCTCGACTTCGCGTGACTTTACCTGATGGACACAGAAAGTGGCTGGGCTCTGTGGAGGAGGCGCAGAAGTTCATAGACACCTTTCCTCAGGCTTCACAGCGCAAGTAATATTTAAACTTTTCTTTGACTGATGTGCAACGCGCTGTTCCCGCACTGGCTTTGTTTCTGTTTACACTAAACTTTTCTTTACATGAGGTGAGGAACAGATGAGCAGGACTCTGCCCATACTCTCATTATCTGAGACTTTTTAGTTTTTACTGCGGCCTTTCTTTTTGAACTATTAACATCTCTGAAATGAAACATTTTTCCTTTTCTCGTTTACCTGTTTTGAGCTGAATCTTGGGTTAGTCCTGGATTGATTGATAATCAATTTGAGATTGGGATTAATTTAACTTTACGTTTGTATGTGTGTGCGTGATTACCGGTACACATTTATGTGTATACATTTTTTGGCCTTGCATACTTTAAACTAGTTTGTGAGGAGCTTATAAATTATTTTTTTTTAATCCCCCCCCCCCCTTTTTTTTATGATAATGGAGCCCTAGTTTTAAAGTTAGACAGGAGTTACCTCAGGTTTAACAGCGCAAGTACAGTAATATTTAGCTTTTCTTTTGACTGATGTGCAACGCGCTGTTCCCGCACTGGCTTTGTCTATGTTTACACTAAACTTTTGTTTACATGAGGTGACGAACAGATGAGCAGGACTCTGCCCATACTCTGATTATCTGAGACTTTTTTTTTTTGGGGGGGGGGGGCTTTCTGGTTTTGTATTTAGGCACATAAATAATTGAAGTAGGCCTATCCATGTATAAAAATGGGTGAAATATATAATGTTTTCAATATATTATTTTGAACTATTAACATTTTTCCTCTTCTTGTTTACCTGTTGACTATCTTGAATTGAATCTTGAATTGGTCTTGGACTGATTGAAGATTTAATTTAGGATTAGGATTAATTTAACTTTGTTTATATGTGTATGCGTGATCACACATCTATGTGTACATTTTTGGCCTTGCATGAGGTGCTTATACATTTTTTTTTTCCTCTGATGATACTGGAGCACTAGTTTAAAAGTTAGACAGGAGACTTATTTTTAATTTCTATGGAGCTTGCTGCTTCTGTCTGTTGCAGCTGTCCAGGGTGGGAAAGGGAGGGGGGTGGGGGGTCCATCACTGCCATTAATTTATATTTTCTTTCACTTTGCCAAGAACTGCACAGCCATCAACACATTAGACTGTATTACCTACCTTTCTTATACAAATTATTAGTAATATGAGTGGTCAGTTGGTGTTGTCAAGCTGGAACGTCAAAGGTTTGAACCACCCCGTCAAGAGAAGGAAGGTGCTTTCTCATTTAAAACAGTTAAAAACAGGCATTGCTTTCCTGCAGGAGACTCACATTAGAAGTGACGATAGCAAACGATTACTGCAAACATGGCACGGGCAGAGTTTCCATTCCTCCTTTCGAGCAAAGGCTCGGGGCGTCTCGATCCTCATCAGTCAAGACATTTCATTTGAACCTTTTCAAGTTAACTCAGATAAATATGGTCGTTTTGTGATTGTTTCCGGTAAATTGTACAACACACCAGTAGTGCTAGTTAACGTTTATGCCCCAAATACGGATGATGTTGGTTTCTTTGAGAAATTATTTTCACTGCTCCCGGACCTAAACACATACTCATTGATACTCAGTGGTGACTTGAATTGCTGGTTGGACCCAGTTTTGGACAGATCCTCTACAAACCCTGCCACAGCCAGCAGGTCGTCCCACACTATTCGTGCCTTTCTATCTAAGTATGGCCTGTGCGATGTATGGCGTTTTTTACACCCAGCTGAGAGAGAATATTCTTTTTTTTCTCATGTTCATCACTCATACTCGAGGATCGATTACTTTTTCATGGACAACAAACTTCTTCCCTCTGTCCGTGGCTGTGACTACCATAGTATTGTCATCTCAGACCATGCACCTGTCACTCTGTCTTTGTCCCTCCCTGACATTCCTATAAGGAGTAGACAGTGGAGATTCAATTCAACGTTACTGTCAAACAATGATTTTGTTACATTTATAGAAAAAGAAATAACCTTCTTTCTATCCATAAACAGAACTCCTGGGATCCCACTGTCAACAGTTTGGGATACCCTTAAGGCCTATCTTAGGGGACAAATCATTTCATATACCGCTCGGCTGAGGCAAAAATCTCAAAAAGAAAGAACTGATTTAGCCCAGCAGATAAAAGAAATTGATCAACAATACGCTCAAAACAAATGCCCTAATCTGTACAAAAAAAAAGTAGAACTCAAAACTAAGTTTGATTTATTGTCTACATACTCAATAGAACAATCACTTTTGAAAAGTAAATCATCATTTTACATACATGGAGAAAAGTCAGGAAAACTACTGGCAAATCAGTTGAAGGGTGCCATGGCTAAACAAATCATCCCTAAGATCCAATTAGAGAACGGCACCACAACTCTAGATCATTTACAAATTAACAGAGCATTTAAGGACTTTTATTCCCATTTATATACTTCAGAATCCCAAACCAACAAGAATTTATCTTCTCAGTTCTTCGAAAAGACCAATATGCCAAAACTCACACCCAACCTGAAAGATGCACTGGAGATCCCAATATCCCTGACAGAAATTGTGTCAGCTGTATCGGTAATGCAGTCTGGCAAATGTCCGGGTCCTGACGGCTTCCCCGCTGAATTTTTTAAGAAATTTTCTTCATTACTTTCCCCACTCCTACACTCGGTTCTCTTAGAGTCATTTGACCAAGGATCCCTTCCGAAATCTTTCTTAGAGGCCTGCATTACCCTCATTGCAAAGAAAGGAAAAGACCCAACTCACTGTTCCTCTTATCGACCAATCTCCCTTTTAAATACAGACGCCAAAATTTTAGCCAAAGTTCTTGCTCAAAGGTTGGAAAAGATCCTTCCTTTCATCATATCAAAAGACCAGACTGGATTCATTAAAGGCAGGCACTCCTTTTTTAATGTCAGACGCCTTTTGGACATTATTTATTCTCCTTCGGATACTGTTCCTGAGTGTGTGATTTCCCTTGATGCGGAGAAAGCATTTGATCGGGTTGAATGGGACTACTTGTTTAATGTTCTTGACAAATTTGGTTTTGGCCCCAATTTCATTACATGGGTGCAACTAATTTATTCACATCCCACCGCAACCATTCGTACCAACTCTCAGATATCCAAACCCTTCAGTCTACATCGAGGAACTCGCCAGGGATGCCCACTGAGCCCTCTACTTTTTGACCTGGCAATTGAACCTCTTGCCACTGCTTTGCGGTCCTGTGACACAATTTCAGGAATCTGGAGAGGCGATATGGAGCACAAGGTCTCCCTTTATGCTGATGACCTTTTACTTTTCATTTCTCATCCGACTGACACGCTGCCCTCCGTTTTATCATTACTTGAGGAATTTGGAATAAATTCTGGTTACAAATTAAACCTGAGTAAAAGTGTAATTTTCCCTGTCAATACCCTGGCGCAGACTCTTGACTATGGTAAATGGCCTCTTAAAATTGAGAAGACAAAATTCTCTTACCTGGGTGTTACAGTTACGAGGAGGTATAAAGATTTATATCAAGAAAACTTTGTCTCTCTGTTGAATCAGACAAAGCAGGCATTATCCCGATGGTCACCGCTTTCCATTTCCCTCATAGGCCGTATTAACTCAGTCAAGATGGTCACTTTACCTAAGTTTTTATATCTTTTTCAAAATATTCCTGTTTTTATCCCTGGTTCATTTTTTGTTCAGTTAGATTCCATCATTTCATCATATCTGTGGCAAGGAAAGCGTCCACGCTTAAATAAGACACTTCTCCAAAAAACTAAGGCCGCAGGCGGTCTTGCCCTTCCAAATTTCCGCCTTTATTATTGGGCAGCAAACTTGCACTGTCTAGCATTCTGGTCATTCTATTACAACAGGCCTGACAGCCCTGACTGGGTAGAGATGGAGTCACAGTGTTCTGGGAAATGGTCATCCGTGGCTTTCTTGGGATCCTCACTCCCGCTTCCACCACTTACAACTGTTACAAATCCAGTTATAAAACACTCACTAAAAATCTGGGCACAATTTCGTAAATATTTTGATTTCTCTAGTCTCTCTCTTTATAGTCCTATTATGTCTAACCAACTTTTTAAACCCTCATCTCAGGACTCTGTTTTTAAAGAATGGCAAAGAAGGGGTATAGTACGCTTCAATGACTTGTTTCTCAATAATACTTTAGCTTCATTTCAACAACTATGTGAAAAATTTAGTCTTCCCCAGTCCCATTTTTTTCGGTATCTCCAAATACGGCACTTTATTACTCTTCATTTGTCCAACCTCTCCATTTCAACTGATAGCAGTATTGTTGACACTATTCTTTCTTTAGACCCAAATAAAAAACAGTCCATTTCATTCATTTACAGTAAACTATTGGATTTGAAGCGTGCTTCCTCAGATAAAGTCAAAGCTGCTTGGGAAGAGGATCTCGGCTCCTCTATTTCAGAGGACTCTTGGGCCTCCATACTCAAACTGGTGAGCTCCAGCTCTCTCTGTGCTAGACACTGTCTAATACAATTTAAAGTGGTGCACAGAGCTCACATCTCTAAACTTAAACTGTCCTCTATGTATCCTGATGTCAGCCCATACTGTGTGAGATGCAAACATGCTGAAGCCTCTCTCTCCCATATGTTTTGGTTTTGCCCATCTCTGAACAAATATTGGCGGGAAATCTTTCAGACTCTATCACGTGTACTAGATACACGTCTGAACCCTGACCCACTGATTGCTCTGTTTGGTCTTGTAGAGGGCATGACAAACCTAAATAAAAACCAACAACACGTAATATCGTTCACCTCTCTCCTGGCCAGACGAGCTATTTTGCTTAGGTGGAAAGAACCGTCTCCACCCACTCACGCTCAGTGGTTGGCTGACATCATGTCCTGTTTAAAGCTGGAGAAAATCAGATTCACACTCCAACAGAAAGAGGGTAAATTTGAGAATGTTTGGGGACCTTTCCTGAATTTGTTCCAGTCTCTCTGACAACATAATTCACTCAGGTTAATGCAGTCTCTTGGCTATTTTACCTTCTATTTATTTTTCTCTCTTTTCTTTTGGCAGTGATTGGGTAGGGATTATTTTCTATTGTTTTTGTTTGTTGTTGTTTTTTTTTTCTCCTTTGGTGTGGATTATGGTGTACACGTTGCAGCTCAAATTGACTGTTGTTTTTTTTGTTTGTTTGTTTTGTTGTTGTTGTTGTTTGGAAAAAAAATGAAAAAATTCAATAAAAAGATCTTGAATTTGAATACATTGATGGATATATTTGCTGCAACTTTTTCCTAAACATGAGCCCAACATGTAGACTTTTAAATGGCTCCATGTTGGTTTTGGTAATTGAACTTTCTCATCAGGAACGAGCATTGGAAAATAAAAATCAACTATTTCTTTTATTTCATTTTTGTAAATACAAAATATTTGTTTGAAATATTAGCACTTCAAAAAATCTTTCACTGAACATCAAATATTAAACATTGTGTCATTTACTTGGAAACTCTGACACACTTGATGTTCAGCTCATAGTTAAAGTCATGACTTTCACAATAAAAGCAGAGCTGAAACTAACAGTTATTATTTATTATTACTGAATAAACTTCAATAATTAATGTGAGTGCCACCAGCCCTCACTAGTTCAACACCCAAAAAGTTATTTCTGACGCGACACATTTCTTCAGAATGAGTCTTGAATCCAGTCATTTATTTTTGTGACTTTACTGAACTTCAATGGAAACAAAACAAACATATTCAAAACAAAAGGAAAGTGACGTCTAAAGACTGAGTTACTCTCGGGTGCAAGACTTCTGCCCTGCTGATGCCTTTCATGACTTTATATTACAAATTCAGCAGCCAATCAAAATGCAGCACGTAATAAAAATATATAACTTACAAATGTTGTTATTTATCCTATTTTTAAACACACTAACTATTATTCACAGAATTTCAAGTCCTTTGAATAAAAAGACTCTTACAATTAAAACGTTTAGTTTGAAATATTAAAACATTTTTCAGTTGGATCAATGTTTTTCACAGTTCAGAGTCTTAAAAAGTTTTGGTTTGTTTTCTAAACTTACATGTTTTATTTTTTATTCAGTTTGATGAGCTGCAGTTTGTCAGAGATCAGCTGTTCTTCTCTGAGCTCAGCTCTGAAGTCCAACCCCTCCCATCTGACAGAACTGGACCTGAGTCACAACAAGCTGCAGGATTCAGGAGTGAAGCAGCTGTGTGGTTTTCTGGAGAGTCCACGATGTAGACTGGAGACTCTGAGGTCAGACATGTTTATCACCTGATGATGGAGGAGGAGGGATGTGTGTGTGTGTGTGTGTGGGTGTGTGTTTGTGTGTGTGTGAGTGTGTGTGAGTGTGTGTCCTTGTATGGGGCCCAAAGCCCGGGCCCCATAAGAAGAAGTTCCGTTTGTGGGTTAGGAGTTAGGGTTAGGACTAAGGTGTGAATTGAGGATGTGTTAAGTTTAGGGTAAGGTATGTATTGGTAATGGTTAGGTTTAGGGTAAAGGTCAGGGTTAGGCTATAGCAGGGGTCAACAACATGGTGCCCGCGGGCACCTGGGTGCCCCCAAGGACCATTTGAGGTGCCCTCGGACCTGTTCTAAAAATAGCACAATTCACTACTTAGCTGCATTTAAAATTTCATTTTATTCAGTTGTTATTCTTTTCTTGTATTCATATATATTTTAAAATGTCTATCTTAAAAATATGTTCTTAAAAATATGTTTATTACGGTATACATTTTTTTCAATTTACGCTTTGTTATTTCTGAAGAGTTTATCAAACTGGTGCCCTTTGTATGACTCCGTACACACGAAGTAGCTCTCGGTTTTAAAAAGGTTGGTGACCCCTGGGCTATAGAATCGAATGAAAAATGAATGGAAGTCAATGCAATGGCCCCACAAAGATAGAAAAACAAACCTGTGTGTGTGTGTGTGTGTGTGTGTGTGTGTGTGTGTGTGTGTGTGTGTGTGTGTGTGTGTTTTCTGTACTATCAGTAATGTCTTGAATCATGATATGGATTTTATTTAACATTTAATAAAAAAAAATCATTGGATGTTCTTCTACAACTGATTTATTTTAGAGTCAACCTGAATCAAGATGGCCGCCACAACAAAATGACTATATCAGTCAATTTAAAAGGAATTGAGTTATATGTCAGTGTGGTAGTAGCTGAGACTGACCTCCATCTTTTACTCTGAGTGCTGTTTCATAACACATAATATGCATTTAAAACTTTGCCATAAACTATTGAAATCAGTTGTTTGTCTGTTAGCAAAATATCTCAGAGACAATTGAACAGATTTTAGTGAAACTCTCAGAAACTAATAATTGGACATACATGTGTGATAATATGTCCTGCGGACATTAAACACACCACAGTTGCTGCAATGCGATTGGTGGGTCTGGGGCTGGCTTCCTGTTTAAAACGGAGCCAGCCTCCAGGGGTGGACACACGTCATCCGCCTTCCGGCGGCTTTAGCTGGCTGTATCAATCAAGTAAGATTTCGAATCTGTCTTTTTCTCCGAGATGAACTTCATCTCGGAGAAAAAGACGGATTCGAAATCTTACTTGACTCTTTATTTTTTAAAGCAGTGATTAACCATTGTAACCAAAGAAAATAGTTTAAAAAATCAAATGAGAAAAATATAAAACATTTTACACAGTATTTGTATTGACTGAATAAAATATATTAATAAGCAAATAAAATGATAATGAAAATAACTGTTAGGTGAAGTCTTGGTTCAGTTTCTCAGTCCAAAATTATATACAGGTAACAACGTTCATCTGATGAACGTGCCCCTCTGACAAAACCTCTGGCCCCAGCTTGGCCCCACCAGTACAACTGGTCTAGAACCACCACTGCTGAGCATCATACTCAACATATACTTTGAGTGTTACACATTGTGCAACATTTTTGTCTAAAACTTGATATAGTTTGTTGGAGTCATTCCTGTTTGTCTGTTAGCAAAATATCTCATAAAGCACTGAACAGATTTCAAAGATACTTTCAACAATTAATCTTTGGATCAGCTGAGAGGAAGAAAAATCTGCTCATTCATTCATTCATTCAACCTTTATTTAGTCAGGTAAATCTTTTGAACCTCATGGGCTCATTTACGAAAGCGACCTGCTAAAACTAAAGAACAATGAACAGCAGTGATAGAATTTCATTAAACAATAAACAAACAAACAATAAACAATAGAAAACAAAAAGAGAGAAAAAAACAAAATATTTTTTTTTCTTTTTTTTAACAAAGTATCAAAAAACTAGCAAAACATTATAAGGTAGACGTATAAATATCATCATTCATTCTTGTAAATTGAAACTCACGCAGAGTTTTATACATAGTTTTTTATTTGTATCTGTAAACGGACCTTCACAACAAAGATTTGTAACTTGTGTCATTATTTTTACTAACAAATCTTTTTACACACATTCTTATCTGCACATGCACAAATAACACATTTATTTTACAAGGTTACTAAAGTGATTTACAAGCACAAAATCTTTGTGAGCTGAATTTGTGCACAAATAAAAAGCCATGTGTGCAAAGAGAGATCATGTAAAGTCCACACAGAAAAGCTGGGAGGCAAACATGCACTAACCACTGCTGCCCACAGCTTCTTATGAAATGACTCAATCAAACTTGTCTACAAATGATGTGTAAAACACTTGAACAATAGAAATGATCATTTCAGTGTGATGTGCACACATGAAGCTGTCAAATAATGCAACATGTTGAAGAAAGCAGAAAAACAGCTGGTAAACAAACTAAACAGCTGCCCTGCTCTACATTTAGATTACACTTCATTCTTGGAGCTCACACACTTCACATGACATCAAGCTGACTTTTGAAACCATGGAAGGTGACAAGATATGTCTGCTTCTGTTAGTGAAGGAAGCAGAAGTGTTGAAGTGCAAGTTCACTTTTCACATCATCTTCATGAGGTTCTGATGCTCGCTCAGTGGATCACCAGAGAGCTGGACTACAAAGTGAAGGGAACAGCTGTGTTGAGCTGAAACTTCTCAGAGTCACAAACGAGCCTGATGACATCACCATGGTAACAGAGACTGATGACATCACCATGGTAACAGAGACTGAAGTCAGTTTGATGTGAAACTGTCAGGAAGAAGCTCCATGTGTTCACTGAATCTTTTCTTAATGACATCCCAAATATTCAAATGTGACTGAAACAGCATTAATATCTCATTATAGTTCTACCAGCTGCTGTAAGATTTGAAACAGATTGTCAAATAAAACTAAACTCAAACTTCCAGCATCATCCTAAAAATCACTCAGAGCTCCACATTGAAATAATCTAATGTTGTGTTTTCATTTCTAATTTAATCACAATACAACGTTTATTTAGGGATGTATATTTTATTCATCATTTAATATAATAAATCTAACCTGTGGCTTCCAGTTTCAGGTCAAATGATTTCGTTTGAGTCAAACTCATAATTTCAACATAAGAAATCTGAGAAATCTGCTAGAAAACTTGAACACACTCACAGGCCACATGAGCCAGTTTGTGTTAAAAAGCTCCAGTAAAACCAGTAGAGTCTAAACTAAATGTTTGTATTTTACAAGACATTACCATCAGAACCAAAAATGAAACGGATCATACAGCCTCTTCAGAACATCTGGACCATCACTCTAACATTTATACAGCTGCTGATTCCATGGGACTGTTAATCAAAATATTCCAGTTCAAACGTTAATGGCTGCTTATTTTACTGGGACCCAGTATCCCAACAGAACTTCAAACAACAAAGTCATGGAGTGAATCATCAGCTGATGTGTGAATGTAGCAGGTCTACTGACAGAAACAGACTGAAAGTTCAGTTATCAAAGAAATCATTTTGAATTGTCCTGAAATTATTGTTATTAGTTTACATCATGTCTTTAAAAGTTTTGTTTTGTTTTCTAAACTTACATGTTTGATTCTTTATTCAGATTGGAGGACTGCAGTTTATCAGAGATCAGCTGTTCTTCTCTGAGTTCAGTTCTGAAGTCCAACCCCTCCCATCTGACAGAACTGGACCTGAGTCACAACAAGCTGCAGGATTCAGGAGTGAAGCAGCTGTGTGGTTTTCTGGAGAGTCCACGATGTAGACTGGAGACTCTGAGGTCAGACATGTTTATCGCCTGCTGATGGAGGAGGAGGGATGTGTGTGTGTGTGTGTGTGTGTGTGTGTTTTCTGTACTATCAGTCATGTCATGAATCATGATATGGATTTTATTTAACATTTAATATAAAAATCATTGGATGTTCCTCTACAACAGATTTATTTTAGAATCAACCTGAATCAAGATGGCTGCCACAACAAAATGACTCTCTATCAGTCAATTTTAAAAGAATTGAGTTAAATGTCAGTGTGGTAGTAGCTGAGACTGAACTCCATCTTTTACTCTGAGTGCTGTCTCATAACACATAATATGTGTTTAAAACTTTGCCATAAACTATTGAAATCAGTTGTTAGTCTGTTAGCAAAATATCTCAGAGATAATTGAACAGATTTTAGTGAAACTCTCAGAAACTAATAATTGGACATACATGTAAAACTGATTAACTCCTGAATTTAATTAACTAAAGATGGCCGCCACAGCAAACTGACTTTAGGAAACACCAACATGACTATAACTCAGCCAGTTTGACAGATGTTGAGCTGACAGTTGTTGTGGTAGTAGCTGAGCATCATACTCAGCACATACTGAGAGTGTAACACATTGTGCAACATTTTTGTCTAAAACCTTGATATAATTTGTTGGAGTCAGTCCTGTTTGTCTGTTAGCAAAATATCTCATAAACCACTGAACAGATTTCAAAGATACTTTCAACAATTAATCTTTGGATCAGCTGAGAGGAAGAAAAATCTGCTCATAATTCATTCTTGTAAATTGAAACTCACGCAGAGTTTTATACATCGTTTTTTATTTGTATCTGTAAACAGACCTTCACAACAAAGATTTGTAACTTGTGTCATTATTTTTACTAACACAAATCTTGTTACACACACATTCTTATCTACACATGCACAAACAACACATTTATTTTACAAAGTTACTAAAGTGATTTACAAGCACAAAATCTTTGTGAGCTGAATTTGTGCACAAATAAAAAGCCATGTGTGCAAAGAGAGATCATGTAAAGTCCACACAGAAAAGCTGGGAGGCAAATGTAGTGATACACCTCATCTGTGTTATTGTAGGCTTGACCTTCAAGTACACCTCTCTGCATCTCTTTGAAACTCTAAGTGTTACACCTTCTTGAAGCCCTCAAGGAGACGAGTGGACACTTATATTTTTTACAATTATTTTGAATTAATGGACACTAATTAATCAGATTGAACTTTCTCTTTAATGTGTGTTAATTCAGAATTGATCTACAGTATATTTTGTCATTTTAATGATGATCTGTTACTTTCATGAGTTTGACCCTTCTGCTGGTTTATTTCTGCAGAACAAGCAGGCTCTGAATCTAAAGGCACAGTTCAGGGTAAACTTTTAACTTGCAACTTCCTTCTCTGTTTTGTCTGTGAAAGTTAGCCATAATATTCTCTGTGCTCACAAGCAGGCCATCTGGCAGATTCTGTAAACAGTTTTCCTGTTGTCCGTCAGAGACAGTTCTGCCTATCAGATGAAATATCCATCTCTTATTTTGTTAAACCAGCCAATAGTTATTAAGGAGCTGGGTCAGACCCCGCCTCCCATATAAAGGTGCACTTCCTATTTTGACTTTGGAGTCGGAGGGAAGAACATCCTAAGAACTTGGTTTCTTCTCTGGAAAAAGCTGGAGACGTTCCGGTCATTGTGTCAACTAGACCCACGTTTCAGCTGGAGTTACAGTAAAGCTTACTGTAACTCATTCACTCATCTTCTGGAAGAATTTGTTTTCTGAAGTTTTATTTTGAAAAATCAGTCTGTGCGCTTGACCGTTGTTTCCTGCCGAGGGAGGCGAGTTTCCTCGTATCGTGAATCAGCCACACACGCTGAAGTTCCAACTGCACGGCCGTTGGACAAACCCATCCACGTGTGTGTCCAGACACTTCTCCACTCTTATCTCCAAGAGACGAACCGTCAACAGGTAACGAGTCGTGGTGTGTTTGAGCGTGCGGGAGCCCAGCAGTCTGCTCGTGTGGGAAAAAGGTGTCACCCAGTCTGGTTCAAAATAAACAACTTCAGTTAACTTAGCTTTCACTTATCTCAAATCTTCCTCCTATTTCTTCTTTTCATAAGCTATTAATCTGTCAAGTAATGTGCCAACAGAAAAGTTCCTAACTGTCTGTTTGTTTTAATTTGAATTCTTGTCAACGTAGTTATTAAATCAGAGCTAATATCGATACAAATGTTTAATGTACTTTCATGATAATTTCAATAAAAGGTCTATTTTCTGGTAGACCAACATAAGTTGAAGTCTCTTGTGAAGTTACATTTCTGGCTAATCACATCACCGATTTATTGATTTAACCTGAAAAAGTTGAGACCCCGTGAAACTGATGGTAGATCTGTGTAGATAAAATCTGCTCGGATCTTTCATCCAAACTATAGGTAAGTCAGTAAACTGACCTCGTAAGTGTTTAATTACACAAATGGCCTATAGATTTATTACACAAACATGCACTAACCACTGCTGCCCACAGCTTCTTATGAAATGACTCAATCAAACTTGTCTATAAATGATGTGTAAAACACTTGAATAATAGAAATGATCATTTCAGTGTGATGTGCACACATGAAGCTGTCAAATAATGCAACATGTTGAAGAAAGCAGAAAAACAGCTGGTAAACAAACTAAACAGCTGCCCTGCTCTACATTTAGATTACACTTCATTCTTGGAGCTCACACACTTCACATGACATCAAGCTGACTTTTGAAACCATGGAAGGTGACAAGATATGTCTGCTTCTGTTAGTGAAGGAAGCAGAAGTGTTGAAGTGCAAGTTCACTTTTCACATCATCTTCATGAGGTTCTGATGCTCGCTCAGTGGATCACCAGAGAGCTGGACTACAAAGTGAAGGGAACAGCTGTGTTGAGCTGAAACTTCTCAGAGTCACAAACGAGCCTGATGACATCACCATGGTAACAGAGACTGAAGTCAGTCTGATGTGAAACTGTCAGGAAGAAGCTCCATGTGTTCACTGAATCTTTTCTTAATGACATCCCAAATATTCAAATGTGACTGAAACAGCATTAATATCTCATTATAGTTCTACCAGCTGCTGTAAGATTTGAAACAGATTGTCAAATAAAACTAAACTCAAACTTCCAGCGTCATCCTAAAAATCACTCAGAGCTCCACATTGAAATAATCAAATGTTGTGTTTTCATTTCTAATTTAATCAGAATACAAAGTTTATTTAGGGATGTATATTTTATTTATCATTTAATATAATAAATCTAACCTGTGGCTTCCAGTTTCGGGACAAATGATTTCATTTGAGTCCAACTCATTTTCAATGAACTCATAATTTCAACATAAGAAATCTGAGAAATCTGCTGGAAAACTTGAACACACTCACAGGCCACATGAGCCAGTTTGTGTTAAAAAGCTCCAGTAAAACCAGTAGAGTCTAAACTAAATGTTTGTATTTTACAAGACATTACCATCAGAACCATAAATAAAACGGATCATACAGCCTCTTCAGAACATCTGGACCATCACTCTAACATTTATACAGCTGCTGATTCCATGGGACTGTTAATCCAAATATTCCAGTTCAAACTTTAATGGCTGCTCATTTTACTGGGACCCAGTATCCCAACAGAACTTCAAACAACAAAATCATGGAGTGAATCATCAGCTGATGTGTGAATGTAGCAGGTCTACTGACAAAAACAGACTGAAAGTTCAGTTATCAAAGAAATCATTTTGAATTGTCCTGAAATTATTGTTATTAGTTTACATCATGTCTTTAAAAGTTTAGTTTAGTTTTCTAAACTTATATGTTTTATTCTTTATTCAGATTGAGTTGGTGCAGTTTGTCAGAGATCAG
>JBBPBX010077071.1:0-13002 GCA_038048925.1 Garcialebias charrua
GGGGGAACATATCTCGACACAACACTGGTTCGACGGGCGCAGGTCTCATGCAATATTAGTGAGGTATTGCGTGAGTTGCGCGCGCTTCTGTGTGAGAAAAAGTGGGGGAAGAGGAGTGTTGGGTTGTAGGAGGAGGAGGGAACACATGCAGATTGTGGCCCCACTGCTGTGGTGACATTCCTAATGGTTTTAATGGCGACGCTTATTAGAGGAAGTGAAAGAAACGTATGCGGTTCCAAAGTTTATGAGGTTTTGCCACGTAGGTTGATGAGACAGAAGTGAGGAGCAGTGCGCCTGGCACGGCTCGGATGACGCCTCCCACTCTGATTCAGTTTTACTGAGCTGGATAACAGTCATACAGCTTAATGAAGGGAGGGATGGCACCAAAAGTGATGGCTTCTTCAGTGCTGGTGTGGACAGAGTGATGGTGGAGAGGTGTCAAACTGCTCCTCGTCTTTTGCACAGTTGGATAAGTGGAGGGCAGGGCCAGGTTTTATTTGTATTTTTTCTGACTACTTGCACAATCAAGTGTCACTAACAGCAGCTCTTCTTCTTCTTCTTTACAGAGCGCCCACATACCGAAGGAAACAGAACGAGGTCCACATGACGGTAGGTGTCCCACAGGGCACCGTGGGAATAGTCTGTGCTGGACTCACTGCTTGGCATCCAGCCCATGCACTGAGGCCTGTATTAAATTACACCTTGACTTTTTAAAGAAAATTACCGCCCCCTAGTGGAGAACTCCGGCCTGTAGAGCTGGGTTCTTAAATTAAAATCACACTAAAGGAAATATGTACCGGTATAACATAAAATTTATTTTTATTTACGCAGAGCAATATAAAACACATATAGGATGTAAAATAAATTGGTTCTTGACCAGTTAACCAACAGCTGTGGAGTTTGTGCATTTGACCCATGCTCGTGGGTTTTATCAGGGTTTCCAGAAACATGCAAGGTGTGGGTGAGAGTGGTTGTTGGTCTCCATGTGGCCCTGTGAGTCCAGGGTGCCTGCCGCCTCTCGCCCAATGACCACTGGAGATGGGCACCAGCTCGCCGTGACACTAGTGGGCAAAAAAAAAAAATGAATACAGGTAGTCCTCGACTTACGACGTAGATCCGTTCCTACGCAGCGGTGTAAACCAATTTTCGACGTAAGTCGAAATATACGTACATACTGCACCATATACATGTACAGTACGGTATTACCAAGCACTTAGCCTATCCTAACACAGTACCCTACATAATTATCAAAAAACGCATACGTTTGGGAGCCATAATGAAGGGGAAAAAGAGTTATGGCCTACTGGGATGCTGGTGACGCCGTATTCCTCCGTCCATCGGCCGTATTCCTCCGTCCATCGGCCGTATTCTCTATTACGTTTACGACGTAAAACCGCGTTCACAGTACAGTTTTGTTTGATTTTTGAATGTCCAGAGGACCAGACTTAGCTTTTTTAGAGAGTACAGTGCAGTATTCCTCCACCGCTACGTTAACGACGTAAAACCGGAAACTGCGTAACTCGGCTTTTCAAAATAAAAGTTTTTTTTTTTTTAATGGGAGATGCGTCGTAACCACGAAACGTCGTAACTCGAGGACTACCTGTACTGGTAACATGTCCAAGTTCAAAATTATGACAAAAAAAGAATTAATTTGAAACTGAGCAACCATTGAGGGTCTAGAAAAAAAGGTTTATTTGGATCTAAATCCAGACCTCTGCTGTCGAGGTTTAAATAAGTGTTTACCCTGAAGAGCATTCAGTTGAGGTTAACCTGAGGAAATGTTTTGGTCGCCACTCTTGTTAGCTTCCTCCACACAACAGAATGTCACCCTCTTCTTCGGCCTCACACTTTCTTTTTCCCTCCTTGCACGATTGCCCAAGAACACTTGTAAGCTGGGGTTCAGGTGTAGTATGTTTGGGTTGTTCCTCCCAGAGGCCCGTCAGGCTGGGCTCCATGATGGTGTCGGTCCGTGTGCTATTTCCCAAGAGCAGAACTCTTGCACAGACCAGGAGGAGGAGGAGGGGGTGCGGTACAAACTGAAGGTGGAAACCGTCTCAGTGGAAGACTTTGTGAATAACGAGCTGTAAAAAAAATTGATGCGACTGGAGTTTTATGACGGCGGGCGTCCCCATTGATGAGTAGTTCAACAACTTAATGACAAATTGTGTTTGTAAAGTAGGCCGGTGTGTTTGCTTGTATAAACCGAGCGCCGCCGAGTGGAACAATAGGAATTAAAACGTGTGCGTGCACGTCTCTGTGTTTCCACTTCGCTCTTTCCGTCCGTCGTGTGTCTGCCAACATTTTTAATCAAATTACCACCGAGGTGTGTGCTGCTTCCACAGAACCGATGTTTTAAAACGCTTCTCTTCCTCCACAGTGATCCCTTTAATGGAGGTGTACAACAAGAGTTTGTGTCAGCCGCGGGAGGTGCTGGTGGATATTCTACAGGAGTACCCGGAGGAGGTGGAACACATCTTTATCCCGTCCTGCGTGGTGCTGAAGCGCTGCGCCGGCTGCTGCGGCGACGAGATGCTCCAGTGCACGCCGACAGCCAGCTATAACGTTACAATGGAGGTAAAACGCCACGCCGGGCTGCGGTTTTATATCACTCCTCTGAAATTACCAGATGTTTTTAAAACTCAGCTGGATTTGGTGGTTTTCATTCGCCATCTGGTTACATAAGTGGTAAATCAGAGCTTTATCACATTCATACACTGATGGGACACACATCGGAGGCAATGAGGGGTTCAGTTTCTTGCTCGTGGACACTACGGCATGTGACTGCTGGTGGATTCGAACCCCCCAGCTCTCCCATTGGAGGACGACTGCTCCAACCACTCAGCCACAGCTGCTCCATTACATAAATGGTTTAAATGTCACTTTAATGGGCACACGTCCACCTAAGCTGAGAGCCCTGACCGAGCTTGGCATTTAAAAAGCCCCGCTGATGCGTTCAAGTACACATAGTTTAAAATGCCACTTAGACATGGACGTTCAAAAAGCTCTTCCATTTCTGTTTTCACATCTGAATCTACAAATTGAAGAGATTTCTGAGTAAATGTGAGCAAAAGCTCCAGGAAATTGTATTTTTTTGTTTGTTTGTCAACAAATCGCATACAAACAATTTCTGTAAAGCATCTTACCGTATTTTTTGGAATATAGGTCGCATTGTCCAATTATTGCCAAAGAATTGGAAAAATCCATATATAGGTTGCACCTGAATATAGGTCGCACCTACGTCAAAATGTGGACCGTGTTTAGCTCTGCTGCAAATGTCTGCCACAGGAGCGCACAGCAAGGCTTTTAAGAAGATTAACACTTAAAAACAATTATTTGTTTGATAAAAATTATAGCAAATATCAGAGTCAGAGAGTCAGAGTCAGAGAGTCTTTATTGTCATTTGCACCGCATGTAGTACATGTGTTGAAAACGAGATTATGTACACAGGGTCCCAGTTACATCCAACAACAAATGCAAGAGAAAAACAATAATAACATCTAGGATTAACTAAGAGAGACATCAGCTAGTAATACACTAAGCCCTAATGTAGTAGAAAAACATCATTATAAACAGCAGCACGAACATGAGTCATTATGAGCAGATGGTCACAGATGAACGCAGCAACAAGAAACAGATCAGTATCAACATGATGTGACATTTTGCAGTGTTTATTCTTATTATTTATTTATTCATGAGTCTGACAGCCTCAGGGTAGAAGCTGTTCCTCAGTCTAGTGGTTCTACATTTGATGCTCCTCAACCTCCGTCCCGAGGGGAGTGGTGCAAAGAGTGAGTGTGCTGGGTGAGTGAGGTCTTTCATGATGCAGGTGGCTCTTTTTCTGCATCTGGAGGTGTAAATGTCTGTGATGGTGGGGAGACTGACTCCCACAGACTTCTGTGCAGCCTTCACCACTCTCTGCAGAGCTTTCCTCTCTGCAACTGTGCAGCCTCCATGCCACACGTTGATGCTGGAGCACAGGACGCTCTCCACTGCACACCTGTAGAACGAGGTGAGGACTGAGCTTCTCAGACCAGCTCGTCTCAGCCGTCTGAGGAAATATGTGTCTGAGCTGAACTTTTCTTTAATAAATGAATAATTTTAGCAGGATAAACACCTAAAAAAATATATTTGTTAGCTGACATTACTGTAAGAGTGTGTCTCAGTTTAATTTTTGTTAATAAATGATTACAAATCAGCTTATTTTATAAAAAGCCATAAATAGGTTGCACCTGAATATAGGTCGCAGGGCATGCAAAAATGATAAAAAGCCACAACCTATATTCCGGAAAATACAATAATTGTTTGGTTTTTGACTCATCTCCTTCGCTTTTTAGAGATTTGCACCTCCTTCAACCATCCACTGATCCGATGAGGAAGATAAAAAAAATAACACCACAAAGCTCTCACAATTGGTTAAAGAAACCCTCATTTGATAAAAGCAGAAATATTGTTTTAAGTTACAAAACAGAATTTGAGATTGCATCTGAATTCTCATGCGTTTGGACAAAGTCTGACTTGTTTCTAATCTGTATATGACCGACTTATTGAAATGTCTCTCTTTCTTTCTTACAGATTAAAAGAATAAAGCTCCAAAGGCAACAGAATAACATATTCATGAGTTTTACAGAGCACAGCGCATGTGAGTGTAGGTAAGAAACCTCCAGCACAAACAAACTCACAATCACCGCCCCATTGTGTAGCAGGCCAGAGCACATCATGTGAACTTATTGTGTTCAGCTCGCCCCGACACATTCACTAGATGCAAACCTACAGACTCTTATCTTATCTCGGTTTCTTCCAGTTGGCTGGTTTAAAAAAAAAAAGTGCAGAGCAGGTTCAAACATAACGCCATGTTTTGAATTTGATGTTGCTGAGGCTGTTGCATGTAAAGCTCCTTCCTGGAACTACAGGTGCTGCAGTTGTTGATCTCTGCAAAGCTTTTATTTATTGGGGAAAGCGTAGTATATGGAGACACCTGTTATTATCCACTCAACTTTGGTTTCTTAACTTTATTTATATCTTATACGCTCTTCCGTAAACTTTAATGTGGCCCGAACCGCAATGTGTACCGTACTCCCACAAATGTTATATCAAAATGGCCGTGTCGACGTTTCAAGTTACCATGGCGACGTATTTTGCTAACAAAGATGCCATATTTCCCCATAAGAAACGAATGAGAGAACACTCCTCACACTAAAGGCCCCAGTATAGCTCTGCATTCGGCCGAACGCCGCTCTACGCACGCGTTCTGTGCGCAGGCAGTTCACAGTATAGCTCTGCGTTCGTTCTCGCGTTAATGCTCGCGTTTTTGCTCCAAATTACTTGACGTCATTTGAGCAGCAGCAGCAGAGCGTTTACCTACGGGACAAATTGAGGTCGCTGATTGGTCATTTGCTGACACGCCTACTGAATTGATTGACAGGTCGGGTGGGGGGAAAAAAGGCACGAGCCGGCAGCTGGCTCTGGCTGCAGCCGCTGCGGTGTTCTGTGTTTATATGTTAATAAAAAGTTCTAAAAAATAAAATAAAAACAGGGAGCGCTGGTCCAGCACACCAGAACACCAGGAAATCTGCAGAACCTCGCGCAGCCACGTTGGACATGAGTTTAATTCGCTCGTGACAAATTCATTCATTTCCTCATCATTTCAGTCATGGAGTCAGCGGAGGAGGAAGCGATCACTTGACTTTTGGCAAAAAAACAAAAGAAAAGTCCAGATCAGGGATGAAGAAGGGGAATTTAATACATTTGTGTCTCATACAAAACAGTTCGGTGCCGGCCGGGCAGTTTATTGTGAGACAACGCGCTTGCACTCGCGGTCGTAAAATTTGAGCTTGGCGCGTTCGCGCCTGCGTTCAAAGGCTTGTGCAGCTGCGTTCGAACGGCGTCGAGCGGCGTTCGGCCGAACGCAGAGCTATACTGGGGCCTTTACTGCTGCTGTCAAGTCACATGACCTAATAGTGTAGAGGTCCCTGAAGAAAACAGAAACTCACTGTTGGATTTGTTTGAGACTCACAGAAAGTAATCATCAGATAAATGTCTAGAGCTGATTAACGTTTGGAGCCGTTTTCATTCAAGATGGCTGCCAGAGCTACCTCAGCAAACACAAAATTGACTATACAGGTAGTCCTCGACTTACGACAGAGATCCGTTCCTACGCGGCGGCGTAAACCGAATTTCAACGTAAGTCGGAACATACGTACATACTGCACCTTATACGTACAGTACTGTATTTTACCAAGCACTTATGGTACATCCAGACCGAACGCCTTTTCAACGGCAAAAAAGCTCGACACGCACGCAAGTGGACGCACTGGACCCAGTGGTGTTCAAACCAGAACGTGAAATTGCGGCTGCGTTGCGGCGGCGGGGGGGGGAGGAGCTTACCGGTACACCGAGTTCCTCTCTGCACTCCGCCAGGCAAGGAGCTTTTTATTTTTGTCCCTGTAGAGCAGACTTGACTGGTCGTGAAGGAATTGTCGCGAACACACAGCTACAATGAGTTTCTCTTCCATAGTCCACGACCTCGCGGGTCTTTTCTGTGTCCAGTCCCACAAACAATACGTCACATAGTTGCGCATTACCCCCGCCCCCTCGTTTCCGCGTCACATAGCGGACTCCCCCTTTCTCCTCCACCCGACTCTCCTGATTGGTCGGACACGCGTTCACGAGTTTGAACGGCGAAAATCTTCAGCATGGTGAATGCGTGGTTTGGAGGCTGACGCGGGTTCACGTGCACGAAAAACGCTTTCCAGCACGCTCAACACGCACGTGACGTGACGCCAGATGCCAAGAGACGCCTGGAGGCGCGTCCCCCATTGACTTTGCATGTAAACCGGACGCTCCTGCAGTAGAAAACGCATTCGGTCTGGATTCACCATTAGCCTATCCTAACACAGTACCCTACATAATTATCAAAAAACACATACATTTGGGAGCCATAATGAAGGGGAAAAAAAGTTAATTTCCTACTGGGATGCTGGTGAAGCCATTTCCTCCGTCCCTCCTCCATATTCTCCATTCGTTTATGACGTAAAACCGCCGTCCAGCTCGGTCCATCCTCCGTATTCGTTTACGGCGTAAAACCGCGTTCACAGTACAGTTTTTTGTTTTTTGAATGTCCAGAGGACCAGACTTAGCTTTTTTAGAGAGTACAGGGCAGAATTCCTCCGCAAAACCGGAAACTCGGCTTTTCAAAATAAAATTTCAAAATTATTATTATTATTTTTTTAATGGGAGATGCATCGTAACCGCGAAACGTCGTAACTCGAGGACTACCTGTAGCTCGGTCGTTCTTTGAGATGTGGAGCTGAAATGTGATGAGGTTATAGCTGAGAACGTTCCCCATCACATACTGAATCCAAATCAAAAACCCAAGATGGCCGCCTTAGCTTAAAAAGGTAAAATTATGATAACTCCCCCGTTTTTAGAGCTATTCAGCTCAAATTTGGTATAGTGGTAGCTGAGAGCAAACCCCAACACGTAGTACTGTCAAATAACAATTTTAAATTGGCAGCAGCCTGGCATTGGCTGGTCCAAGTGGGCCAACAGCAAAAAAAAATCATCAAGCTCAATGTAACTTTACTGCACTGATAATTTTGCATTACACAGTTATTTTGATAAAAATTGTATAATTTTTCTACTAGAAGGGCTACTACTATCTGCCTCTAATTGCATTTTTGAATAACCATATAACTCTACTTAAATCGTGAGCTGTTAAAGTCTTACAGCAATGTAAAGGTTTCCAGATTAGCATTCTTCATGAACCGTAATTGTTTTTAACCTGGCTCAGATTAACCGTTGGCTCAGAATAAATGTGATTCTTCAAACCAAAGCATTCAATTGGTCCAAATTATTGCTTTAAGTTTAAGATTCATAACAATGTTAGAGTTCAGCCCCCCCCTCCGGTGTGACATAAAACAGTCGGGATGATTTTATGTTTTAGTTTAGCAGCTTTTAAAGGATGACGTCACATTATCATCTAGCATGTGTTATTGGCTTAAAGTATCTTTTAACTAGCTTCAGCAATAAAGCACACGTATAATATTTAACACAATCGTCCGTAACTTCCACATAAAATAGCCAATTTATGCAAAACTAAGCATTTTTGTTATCACGAGTTGATACATTAATGGTTGTAGATTAACACATCACTGAAGGGAATAAAAAAAAAGGCTCTTTGATTGGTTATTATACACTAACTTTTTCCTAATTTATCTAATTTATCAGATTAAGTGTACCTGTAATTATAAAAAGCAACTGGTGTACAGTAGAAGTGTGGAAAAAGTTGTCTTCCTGTCACTTATCTGTCACTAGAACAGGAGTTGGCATTCGACAATGCTAAATCCAACTAATCATTATCAGATCTGTGATGCATTGTTGAGATCGTGTTGTTCCCTGTTGGACTGCCACAGAT
Source organism: Garcialebias charrua (assembly GCA_038048925.1). Classification (NCBI taxonomy): domain Eukaryota; kingdom Metazoa; phylum Chordata; class Actinopteri; order Cyprinodontiformes; family Rivulidae; genus Garcialebias; species Garcialebias charrua. The sequence goes on from JBBPBX010077071.1 coordinate 8,414, forward strand.
CTTAGTTTTGTTTCTCTGTCTTTCAAAGTCAGACTAATGTGTTGACAGAGATTTGAGCTTTGACGTAGCAGCTCGAAGGGGACATTCACTGTCCTGCCTTTTTACGGGATCATCGAAAAAGAAAACAAGCAGCGGGGACAACAACACTAACCCGGGACAGAGCCGGCTTATGCAATCCCCACTTTACGTATTTTATTTGTGTAATTTTTTTGAGCTTAAATGCTTCTCTAGGGAAGCACTCTGGCAGTTTATCAAACCTCCAATGAAACGTCCATTTCTGTCACTGTGCAGTTTTACAGACTTTTTTCAGTTTATTCACCTTAACGGTTAGCTTCAATTTACATGAAATATCAAATAAAACCTTCTAAATTCATTTAAAGGCAATTTATAACAAACTAACATGTTACTACCAATGCCAGCACTATTATAGTGTCCTTGGGTGTCCTGAAAGGCGCTTTTAAATAAAATGATTATTATTATTGCCATTAACTCAAAACAGAGGAAGCAGGGCAAACCAACTATGAGGTTGGTATAAATAATATGATCATTTTAGAACGTATAGGATGAAAATCTACGTTCAGGTTATGAATGACTGACTCAGACTAATAAACCTGTTGAATAAAAACGTCAAACAAGGCTTATTTTAGCCAAACATTCTGGAATTAACTTAGAATTACTGATACTTTAAAGCTGCTTGAAATGCATCAATAAAAAATGTCGCATTCTTCAAGAATATTTTTGGTAAGCTTTAGTTGTTGCGGTTTTCTTATAATCTGTGTGCCATAGCTGCAAAACATTGTCCACCTTGCAGAATTTACCAAAGGTGCAGCAAAATATTCAAACTTTGTGCTAAAAGGACTGTTTAAAACAACAAAAATTAAAATAGAATAGGCCTTGATGGCAGACGCAGGTATAGTACGCGCCTAAAGAGGCAGAAATGTCACCGTTAGATGAAGTATGCACACATGCATGTATTTCCATCTTCATAGTTTCTTCAGGAAATGTGTGGTTTTGTTGCACCAGCCTGCAAAACAGAAAGTTGGCCATAAATCCACGACCATCTTAAAGAAAACAGTTTCCTCACATTATTGCCAAACTGCCGCCTGCAGAGCCAGCAGATTTATTGCTCCACAACTTCTTATCGGTTGGAGCCGTCACATGAGCGAGAAATGAGACGAACCTTTCAGCTCTCCATTGTGGACGTGTTTCTGTGGGTCGGTTAACGAACCCAGCCCTCTGCGTCCCCCGCTCGTTTACAGCATTGTTTCCCAACTGCTCTTTTCTTTTCCTAAACCAGTTTTGATCAAAGTTTCATATAAATGAGTGACGTAACACGACCTGAGGAGATTAAAGTGTCACCCCCGTGCTCGAATGGTCTTGTGTGTCTGTTTACCGGCGAACAATTGACACGTCGTGCACTAACGTTGTGTTCTGTTGTTGCCTTGCAGATTAAAGACAGTCGTGAAAGGAGTAAAAGAAAAGTGAGTACCACAGCGCTTTCTGCATGGAGTTTGGGGGAAATTGAGGGATGGGGGTGACGACAATGACCGACTTGAGATCTGATGTTGCTTTGCACACAAGCTCACTCTGTCGTCTGCAACGCTCCGTCTTTGTTACAATTGACTGTAATACACACTCTGTTTAATTTCTCACTAATTTATTATTTTTTTTTACAAATCTGTTCATAACTATAATCTAAGTGGATACACTACATGTAATCAGCTCATAAGTTGCATGAATTAGCATGTTGTGCTCAGTTAATAAAAGCAATGCCAAATAAATCATCAGGTGAATGACTCTTGATGAAGCCATTGTTTTGTCTGTACATTTTTTCTGCCTTTTCTATTCCATCATTGCATTCCTCTGTTACCTCTTTACCGCCTGTTACTCGTGCTTCTAATTGCGTTCATACAGATAAGTGTTTCTGAAGACCTGTTAGTTGTCTGTTTATGGTCCAAGCTAAGTAATCTTTCTATCTCATGTGACACGAGTCGGTGTCCCAAGGGTCATTAAAGCGCTTTAATCCTCCCTCTGGGAGGATTGTTAATATTTTGTCATTGTGCGGTTGTTGACGTTGGTGTTTTGATTTTATGTCAGGTCGTCTGTCATATAGATAAGGCTGAGCTTTGAGACCTTCGCTTTAACCTTGTCTCAACTGTTTACGAGTCTGCCTTTGGTGGCGTGCTTCTCCAAAGTGATGGTCCTCGGGGTCATTCAACTTCTGTTTCTGAAGCCTTCGTATGTTCATGTTGGCCTTGTTAACCTCTCAAGAGGTCCTCAAGTTTGTCCGGGTGAATCATCGTGCTGAGGTTGTGAAACTAGTTAAGTGTCAAAGTCCATAGTGAAATTGGGTTTGATCTCCTGTGTCATTTAGAAGAAGAGGAAGCCTTGACATATACAGACGTCCTGTTGCGTTGACCAGCTGGTGTTATACATGTCTTCCTGTACTCACCGGACATAACTTGGGTCTATTTGTGCCTTCCGCTCTTTTATGTTACCATGCTTGGCTACAAAGGGTTTCCTTGAAAAGTTAAAACAATATTTTAGCTATTCCAGCACATTCTGGGTTTTGGGATGCTATTTTAGATTGTATTTAGGTTGCCAGTCTGTTCGTTACTTTGTCCAGGCTGAAGGATTTTAACATTTGTACCTCTTTGGACCTTATAGGATTAATCAAGAAACTAACAACAAAGGTAATAAGATCTAGGCAGGGTTATCCTGGGCCATGAAATCTGGGACACGACACACTCAAGACGTGCAGAACAAGCATTGTAATGAATCAAGTTAAGATTAGTTGGATTAACGGTTAAATAACATCCCAACCAGCTTCCATTAACTCCTTTAAGTACTGCAAATTTGCAGCTGTTAGAATGCTAACACGCTAAGCTAAATGTTAGCATGCTGAAAATGGTAGCTTTGCTAAACAGAAACATGCTGATGCTATAATTTAGCTCTAAGAGCCACACAGCAGCTAGCATGTCTTAAAAAGTGAGAGCTCAGGCTGTTTAAAGTGGAACCTTACTGTGGAAAGGTTATAAATAAATAATAAATTACTTGTTGTGGTAAAGATGGCTTTTTAAACAGTTTTAGTTTGGAGAAATATTTCTTACCAGATTGACGAGCAAATGCCTAGTCCAGGTAAAACCGAGACCATAGTGGGTTGCTGGTATTTTTAAATCTCTCCAGTTCAAAAGAATTATAGCTGTTTATTAAAACCCTGTTATTTAACCTTTACACCACGTTCAGTTTTATATAGCATGGTTATTTTGGCAGAAACATTATGAAAGCTCCAGTATGTTCAGAGTTGGGGACACTGTCCAGTTCTACTATCATGTGAATTTGACAGCATTGTAAATATTTATACAGTACTCTTCACATGAACAATTAAAACAAGCCACTAGCTTGTCAATCCAGTCAAAGTTAAACTCTAATTTCTTCAAACTAAGGTTGTATAAAGCAAGGGTTCCCAACCCTGGTCCTTGAGGAACACCATCATGCATGTTTTAGTTGTTTCTCTGCTCCACACACCTGATTAAGTGGTTTATTTACTTAAGTTAGGCAGAAGCCTGTTAATCACTTTTTCATTCAAATCAAGTGTGTTGGAGCAGAGGAACAAATAAAACACAGAGGATGGTGTTCCTCAGGGACCAGGGTTGGGAACTCCTCGATCATCTTTCCACCAATTTCTTGTTTTAAAATATATGAATCATTGCTTTAAGTTTTTTTTACGATAGTACCCCCACAGTAGTCTCATCTTTCTGAAAGATGCTTTCTGAGTGGTACTTTATTAGCGCTAAGCTTATGGCGAACAGGTGGAAGGAGAGGCAAACATTCACAAAAACAATATTTTTTTAATGAGCTATCAACGTTAAATTTTTTCACCGACGGCAACATCAATTTATGAAGTTTGGGCAACAAATTTAATAGTTTACATAATTTAAAAAAAACATGCAGAGGGAGGATATTTATAAAACCCAAGACATTTTTGTGCATTTCCTTCGGAAATCTAAACTGCCACCTCTACGATAATTATCCTTCTGCCATTTCTGCTCCATAGCTTGGTGCAGAAACGTAGTTATTATTGTGCTAAAATAAATCTGAAGGCAGAAAATCTACACCCGCCCTGTAACAGCGATGCACTATATGCACTTAATATTTAAACAAGACTTAAGTTTTGTCCAACGCCAGGAGCCAGGTGTATGTAGCTCTAAACTTCTGTTCACAAACTGTTTTTTTTGTGGTTATTTTCATGAAGTGGCCCGTGCACACAGTCCCGTTCTTTAAATCCTCATGACCGTGAAATTGTGTGCACATATACAAGCTTGAGTTACATTCCAGTCTTGACTCATTAATGACTCATTTACATATTGAAAAAAACTCTTGATCCCACAAGTCATTAGGCAGGTCAGTGAAAACAAGCATACAAACACAATACGACTGCGGACAAAATACGTTTTTGTCTAGTTGAACAGACGAAGAACTTTAAGTGTAACATAAATACATATATACACTTAAATTTGAGCGCATTGAGATCTTTACTTTTACCGGGCTGTCCGGTGAAGAAGCGCACACACGGTTGTTGTGCCCAC
>JBBPBX010077072.1:0-16956 GCA_038048925.1 Garcialebias charrua
TTAGCTGTTACCTCCATTAACATCAGAATGACTGGCAGCTCAGACAGTCCATGCTTTTCAAGTAGTTTAGAGGGAGCTTTGATTGAGTTACCTGCTCGGGTATTTCCATTTGTGAATGCCATCCTGCACCTCTCTGCCATTTCTGGAGACAATTCAGACAAGAAATTTTCTTGGTCAGCTGTCAGTTTGGTCTTACTCGGACTACTTTTCCGTAAGACCTCATCATCCACTTTGGTGTTTTTGGGGCAGAGGAAGTAGTGGTGGTCAGCTGAGCCTCCCTTTTTGCACTCTTTATTCCTGCAGAGGTATGCATTTTTACAACTTCCTCCATCAGAATGCCAGCAGAGACATTTCATGCATGACCCTAATTTCTTTAAAGTGGCTTTCTTCTCTGGAACAGTCAGAGCCTTAAACTTTCTACAGAAGAAAAGTTTATTATAATGTCTGTCTTCCCCACACACACCACATACATTTTCATGCTCACTTTTTGTGGTTTTGGTGGTGGCAAACTTCTTCTCTGGTCTCTTGACTGGGTAATGATCTGGCTTATCAGCGATCTTCAGTTGCTCCAGCCTTTCCAGTATGCCTTCCTGCTTTTGTAGGAAGTTTAGAAGCATGTCAAAATGGTTGTCCGTTGTTACGTTGTTACTAGGATCCATCATGAACATGAGCCAGTCCCTCTTCACAAAGTCTGGAAGTTTGCTTTCTATTGTCTTTATCATTAGTGGGTTTTTAAGTGCACCAGTGTCTCCCAGGTCAGTGAGATCCGTCAGTGCCTTTTCCACCACCTGGATCAAGTCAATTACTTTTCTTGGTTGGTTTCCTTTCACAGGTGGTAATTTCTCCAAATCTTCTAAGATTTCTATTGCTATTAGAGATTTGTTCCCATACCTGTTTGAGAGTACTCTGAATATGTCGTCAGCAGAGTTGTACGTTGACAGTCTTAGCTCTTTTGCTAGTTTTCCATCAATACTGTCCAGAAGTTGAATTTTCTTCACCTCCATCGATCCAGTTGGCTCCCCTTGCTTTTGTAAACTTTCCCACTCCTTCTTCCATCTATAATATTCTCGTTTATCACCAATGAAAATGGGAAGAGATGTAGGTTTTAGTCTTAAAATTGGGTTTGCACCAACGGGTGTCAGCAATGGTACTCCACTCCTCCCACTAGTGGCTTCTGTGACCCGACATGTGACAAATTCTGCCCTTCTCAGTTCAAGTTTATTTTTCATTGATTTTAAGTTTTTCACTCTTGTATCAAAAGTTCTTCTCTCTTCTACAGGGATCCATCGCTCCCAGACTAGCATGGTTTCAATAGCTTGCTTTACCCTTTTTTCCAAAAGGTTCATGTGGACCTCAAAGCCTTCAACATTTATGTTCAAGACAGGCAAGTCGGTTGCTATTTGTCCACTTTCTTCAGCCTCCAGGACAGCTGTTATCACTTCCTGCTGGCCATATCTGGACCACAAGTTATCTTGAACAGTCTCTCTTATGAGTTTAAATTTTTCTTCAGCCTCTCTTGCTGTTTGATCAATCTCCTCTTGCTGTTCAATATATGGTTCCTCATCTTTTGTTGTGTCTGCCAGTGATAATAGTCCTGACATATAATTGTCATTTCTTTCTAATAGTTCTTTGAGACATTCAGAAAGTTTCTTAAATTCCTCCATTAGTTCTCCATGAACCATTATATTTGCATCTCTCATGACAATGTTGGCTTGACGAGTGAAAAGGCTCTTGGCAATAGTCCGCTCCTTCTTGAGCTGTTTGACTTCTTCTGCCATTCTGTCCTTGCGTCCACAGCACCTGGATTTGCAAAGCCGTTTATCTTTACTCCTTGCTGTTCGCTCGGTTTTCAACTGCTCGGTTTTCAACTGTCAAGTCTTTTCTCCAACCAGTGCTGATCTGACTTGAAAGATCCAGGAAGAAGGTAGACGTAGGCTCAACTCACTTCATCAACTTTATTAATTTCTCTCACAGATGGTTCTACAGCAGTAGCAGCAGAATCAGTAGAATGAATAGTATGAATAGGATGAATAGGTTGAAAACCTTAGGAAAAAAAACAGATCAACAGCTTAGCTTCCAATGTTCTCAATCACTTAAACCATATAAATACATACAAAATTCATATTTTAACTTGTGTAAACACATATTCTGACAAACAAGGAAGTAACCATTTTAAAGCATTTAACCATTTACTATATTATTTTTGACCATTTCTTGATAATTCTTCTAAATGTTCTAATAAATGTTACTGTAATACTTTGTCATTTGTTATCTTAATTGTATCTTACCTAATTACATCAAATAAATAATTACAAACAATTGTTTTTAGCCAATAAATCCAGCCCAACAAAGCCAACAAAAGATGCCTAAATCACTGGGATTTTCATGCAAGTAATTTAAGGATTAGAGAAATAAAAGTAATATTTGACTTGCATGATTCATTTCTAAGCTTACAAAATACTAATTGCTTTCATGAAATTCACAATATAGAAAGACTAAATGTGTAATCTAAACTAAAATGGATGATTTAACTTAAAGAGTCTCAAACAGCATTTGGTCAACTTAACTCAAAACTCACAAGAGACTTACAATGGAACTAAACAAACACAGAGGGCCTTCTAAATCACAAAGGGCCTAAAATCACCTCGGCTCAAACTACTGTGTTGTTTACCATAAGTTTGCTTCTAGACTCAAAACTGACAGGTTTATTGAAACTGCTACTCACCGGTGCGTGTCTACCTTCCTTCATGCACTGGCACTGATTGTGACAAAGAACCACACACCTGCATTAAGACACTAATCAGCATCACAGCAGCTACACCACAGTTTTAGGCTAGAGCTCCCCCTCTGTCTGATTTATATAATCTAACAGAAAATAAAGGTTGAAAGAAAAATGAGTTCAAATGAGGTGCAATTAAAAAGTCAAAACTGTCATTTGACACAACAGGCACCAATGATGATCCAGTTCCTCCGCGCTTCACTCTCTGCTCGTCTGATCCACAAACAGCTCACAACAGTGTGAAACAGGCACCAATGATGATCCAGTTCCTCCGCGCTTCACTCTCTGCTCGTCTGATCAACAAACAGCTCACAGCAGTATGAAATAGGCACCGAAACAATGATGATCCTGATCTTCTGCGCCTCACATCACGTCACGCTGCTTCACGACCTCTCTGCTGTCTGAGCCAGTTGGATGTTTTCAATGAAAATGACTGTTTTCTCCAAATGAGGCTCTTTAAACAGTTATCTACATCAGGTAAGATATTTATTATGTGGCTGTTTCCTTATCAGCCCAAAAAAGCCACCTCCAAGAATAAAAATGAAAAAAGAATGAAAAAACAGCAAGTCTCAATGGAGGAGGTGAAGCCTTCAGCTTCAAATTGATCCTCAGCTTGGTTCAGTCCTGCTCCCATCCAGATCAGGCACTTCAAAGCAGCCGCGTGCAGCCGCATCTGTGTTGGAAGAGACACAGCTCGATCCAGTTCTTTTGTTGCTGTTTATTGAACGAGGCAGGCAGATATTTCACGTGTCACGTTGCACAATATGTGCTAAAAAAGAACAGTTTAACAATAATAAACAATATTTATGTTAGCGTGGGAGATATATAAAGTTATCTGAACTAAATTAATCTATCTGGACTCAAGTTACGTGATTTAAACGATGCATAACATGCTGCGGGTTTAAAGTTGAAAATGAAGACAACAGGTTTATTTTTTATTTATTTATTTATTTATTCAACATCACAAACTGTACGTCACACAAACACTGAGAATTAAACTGAACACACTATTAAAACACGTTAACAGAACTGTAAATACGTTATTGAACTGGACTCTGCTGTTTTCATCATGGATTCTGGTCCAATCCGAACCGGTCCGCTTGGTGAAAGGACAGCTGCTTGACCTCGCAGAATTATTATTTTTTTTTAAATCAGTTGGTTGTTGTTTGATCAAAGTAAACACAAGCAAACATTATTAAGAACGTTGTTTACCTGCTGAAACCAGCTGTTCATCACAGAGTAAAGTCCGACATGTTGACTGAGTTCTGGTCCAGTCAGCAGCTGGTGTGCAGCATGTTAGATGAAGAGGTCCCGCTTGGTGTCAAATCTGTTGACTCTTATCCAAAATCCAGCTTTAACTTGTTGTTAAGTTGTTGTTAGCTGAACTTTTAGCACAAAAGAAAGCAGCAGACTGCCAGCAGAGTGAAGCAGCATGCATGCGCAATAGGTGAAGGTGCAAAAATTCACAGCGCCATCTAATGACCCGGCATGGTAACTACAGTGGATTCATGAGGGGAGGGGGGAGATTCGAGCGGATCCATGTAAACACTTGAATTCGCCCGTGTCAACACAAAACTATTCATCTAATTAACATACCCAAAACCTCCGTTTCCCCCCACAGTGTCCGTGTAAACAGGGCTTTATTCTAATTAAACAGCAGAAACATGACACGTGACTCTTCTGTCTCTGTACGTGTGTCTCTGTGTGTGTGTCACCGACTCACCAAACATGAGTTTTTTCTCTTCCTAACAAGTTGCAACCTGAATATTTTGGTGTAAGATGTACACTCATATAGCCACCCTGACAACCAGAGAGAATCACTTGTGAACAATGAACATAGATCAGGACAAAGACGTAGAAATGCTCAAACTAGACAGTTTTTGTTGTTGTTATTGTCTTGTGAAAATGTTCAACATTGTTCAGTCCTGGGTCCCGTGAGTGTGTCTCAGTCAGTAACTGGGCTTGAAGACAATGAGGCAGGTCCTCACCTTCTGCAGCATCAGTCGATAGCAGGAGAACCATCACCAGAACGCTTCACTGCACAGAGTTCACCTCAAACAGAATGAAAGAAGTTTACTGAAACAGGAAACGTGTCACTTTTGAAAACGTTATCTGATCAGCTGTTAGTGGCTGAAAGGTGAACGGCAGGTGATAATGATTTAGCATGCATCAAAAGATAACTTTCTTCCTCTCAAAGTCTAATCAAAAACAAACACAAACACACAACACTTTAGGCACACAGCCTGTGCCGCTTACCAGAGATTTGGCAGATCACGTAAATCTGCTCTTGTGTGTGTGTGTGTGTGTGTGTGTGTGTGTGTGTGTGTGTGTGTGTGTGTTAGTGACTGATGCTCTGGTTTTTGTGTTTTGAACCTGCAGTTTTTCTACAAACTGAAGTCAACTTTATCAGAGGAAGGGATTTTACATTTACTTTCTGGAAATATTTCTTGATAAAGGTTATTTGTATTTGAAAAACCATCATCTTTATCTCTCACACACAGAGACACACTGAGATGTTCCTCCTCTTCCTCCTCCTCGCTGCTCTTTCTCCTCTGGATGTTTTGATGTCTCGTATGCAGCGGATCAATGGACCAGCTTTCCTCCCTTCAGCGTTGTACACACATCTGCTCTGGAAGAAGCAGCAGCTCTACAGGGACACACACACACACACACAACAGGGTTTATTGATATGTGGGGATTCTGCTGAAGGAAGCTTGCCCTCCTGAAACCCAATATGGCAGCCTGACCTGAGGGGAGGAGTCATCTCTGCTGGAATTGATTTGAATTGTGATTTATTGACTTTCTGACTCCTGGACCTCTCTGTGGTTCTGATATTATCAACCTGGTCTTTATCTGTATCAATACGTGCATAAATCACATTTCAGCACAACGCTCCGTTCGAACAGAAGTTCAGAACGTCAGCGCTGCTGAATACCATTCAAGTTTTACACGTAACTTTTCTCTGAGCATTAGTTCAGGCTCAACGTAACGACGTTAGCTTCGTTCTACACAAACAATTTTACTGTATTCTGTTTATTGAAGTTTGATGAAATTAACCTTTATATAATATCATATTTACACATACAGTATAGTGTACAGTGCACATGTTTTTGTCCTCAAGACACTCCTATTAGCTCAGTGATGCTGGGGGTCTTTATCTGTATGTGTCCCAACACAATAAAAATAAAACAAGGTGCAGTTTTTTTGTTTGTTTGTTTGTTTGTTTGTTTGTTTGTTTGTTAACACCACATCTGGCCCACGTGTTTGTTTATATTTAGATAAATGTTTCTGTTTCACAGAGTCAGTTTTGTAATTTGTTGTTTTTAGTTTTTATTAAGAGTCAGAAGAAGTGCTAGGGGAGTTTTGGGGGAGCAGTGGCACAGAGGTTAGAGAAGGTGAGCCTGTTATCGGGAAGTCGCCAGTTCGATCCCCCAGACTGAACACAATAAAATGTGGACGGGAAAGGTGAAGCACCCACACTTGTCTACCCTCATTTGCCCCACTCTGGGCCCTTGAGCAAGGCTCTTAACCTCCACCATCTGCTCCACTGGGTGCACTACATGGCAGCTCTCTGCTCCACACAGAGGGCTGTGGTAGCTCAGTGGTCTGTGGTGTCAGGAAGGACATCCAGCTTAAAAACAATGGTCAAGTCTTTGTGCGAGTCAGTTCACTGTGGCGACCCCTGAAGAAGGGAGCAGCTGAAAGAAGAAGAAAAATAATAACAATCACAAGAAGAAGAAGAGACCCAGTGTCCCAAACCCTTCAGGGTTCAGTTCAGTCCTTTAGTATCACCAGGCTGATTTCTCACTCCCTGTATCTGTCACCATGGTAACTCGTGCTGGAGACCTAACTAGCTATGATAAGTGATCAGCCAGCTCCTCCAGATCAATCAATTCTCCTGCGACATGAAAACTGAAAACATCGGGTGAAAGTCTTTGTTCTCTTTGGAACCCTTTTTTGGACTTTAACTGAGATGAGGACTATCTCAGCAGCAGTACTTCTACTCACACAGCCAAAAACACTCTGACTACACTTAAACTTGTTTTTATTAGTCTGAGTCTATTTCTGTTTTTCAGAGGAATTCCTTCATAACTAACATGAATCTATTGGAGCAGAACGCCTCTTTCAGCTGGTGAAGATTCTCAGTCATCCAGGACATGATAAAATAAAAATAAAGTGTTCAATACAGAAACAGCTGGACTTTATTTGTAACAGAAGACGTTTCGCTTCTCATCCGAGGAGCTTTCTCAATTCAAAGAGCAGAGAGTGAGAGAGAGCAAGGTTTTAAAGGCTGAGATAAGATACACACATACCTATGTAGATTGACAAATCACACCTCACACCTTAACAGTAGGTGTTTCTTAAAGCTGCTATCTGCGATTTCTGTATGACCAAAACACTTAGAAAAAATTTCAACAAGGAAAAGCATTCTGCTCCCTCCCCCTCAGAGCCATATATGGCTCTGAGGGGAGCCACAGTCCGTGGTCTGTGAACTTGAGATCTGCAGCTCCGCCCCCAGCTGCAGTCTCTCGGAGACGCTGCGATATTCTGTGTTTATATGTTAATAAAACCTTCTAAAAAAATAAAATAAAACCATTGAGCGCTAGTCCAGCACACCAGAAGACCAGGAAATCTTCAGAGCCTCTGGCAGCCACGTTGAACCCTACTTTTATTCACTCGTGACAATTTCACTTCCTCATTCATTGCAGTCGGCAGAGGAAGCGGTACAGAGCGGTGGATGAAGCGATTATTTGACTTTTGGGGAAAAAAAAGTCCTGATCAGGGATTAAGAAGGGGAATTTAATACATCTGTGTGACATACAAAACAGTCCTGCATCGCTTTCCAATCCTTTGAACGAGAACGTGTGCGGCGCTGGGGCTGGGACAGGTGGGGGCGTGGGTTGGGGCGTGAGAAGCTCTGTTGAGGACAACTGGAACGCAGCTCTTTATTGGCTGATTAAAGGGGACCACACATGCAAAATTCACTTTTTAATGTTTTTTTACTAAACTTTGGGTATTTACTTCATAAAAAAACAGTCCTTGTGCCAAAAAAATGCACCCAGTGGTTTATTTACTCTAAGTAGATTTATTTATTTTTGATAAATACACCAGGATTCACACTTCCTGCATTTATTGACGTCACAAGCCGCCAGCCAATCAGATCAAACCTGAGTCCAGCCCCTCACCTAGCAACCCCTGGTTAGGCTCAACCCACTTCTGTATTAAACACATGACTGTTGTTTTTCATGATTTCATCTCATCTTTTGTTTATATGTTCTTAATTTCATGTGTACAGCACTTTGTTGCAGCTGTGTTTTTTTAAATGGCTTTATAAATAAAGTATAATTGTTATTTTTATGTTTTAGTTCAATTTTTAGTGTATTTGCGATCGCTGCCAACGCGCAGCCGGCAAAAATTAAACGAGCGGACCACAGGCGGAAGGACCGGGTTCGACGGGACCCTCTTCCGGCGCGATGGAGCGGAGCTTCAACTGTACAGCCTTGCAGCAGCCTCGCAGCAGGCTCGCAGCAAGAGGACCTTCTCCTTACAGATTAATTTACGGGAGACACTTGGTGAACTTTGTGTTGTCTTCACTGGAACAGCGATAACTCCCAAAATCTCCGCGTGCTTCACGAGCGGAGCTGGCGAAAACCGGAAGAGGAACAAGCTAACATTAGCTTCGGATTCGGGTGGTCTAATGCTAAAAGGAGCAGCAAACTGCGGCGCGCTCAGACGGGTTTCGGTAAGTTATCTTAAGCTAACACTAACAGTAAGTCAAATGAGTAATAAAAAAAGAGCTAATTTTAAAACAACAACACATTACAGATACTGGCTGTTACAGAGGGCGTGAACAGATCGTTGAAGGGCGTGGACTTCAAGAAACCGGTCGTTCAAAACGAAAGTTAAAAATGGCAGAATTAAAAAGGGTATAATTGATTATCTAATAATTATTTTGTGCATTAAATTGAAGGAATAGGGTCTGGATATCCCACAGAAATACCATAAAAATTTAAAAAATACATCTGAGGTCCCCTTTAAAACTCTGTTTTTATTGGCTGGAAAATGGCGTGTCACCTTTTCTTTTTAGAAATGCTTATTTACCACCTGGAGAAGCAAGGGGACAATATATTTTTTAAATTTTTTTCAGAGATTACCTGGATAACATCAGTCTGTCAGGAGGTAGTGACAGAGTGAAGAAATATGTTTATAAAAAAGCTACATACTGAAGCTTTAAGGTCTTTGTTAGTCTAATTCACAGAGGAGGCTCCTCTGTTCCCATCAGGTGTGAAAATCGTCTGGGAATCAGTCCTAAAGCTGCATTATACATTTTTGAACGTTGGAATCTGAGACCTCCTCCTCTGTTAAGAGAAGGTTTTTCTCTCTTAACATAAACAGCCCCCTCCCTGGGCTGCAACCTTACCGTGGTGGAGGGGTTTGAGTGTCCAAATGATCCTAGGAGCTATGCTGTCAGGGGCTTCATGCCCCTAGTAGGGTCACCCAAGGCAGAAAGGTCCTAGGTGAGGGACCAGACAAAGTGCAGCCCAAAGACCCCAATGATGAGTCAAATAAATGGACAGAATGTTCCCTCGCCCGGACACAGGTCACCGGGGCCCCACTCTGGAGCCAGGCCCGGAGGTGGGGCACGTTGGCGAGCGCCTGGTGGCCGGGCTTTTACCCATGGAGCTCGGCCGGGCACAGCCCGAAGAGGAGACGTGGGTCCCCCTTCCCATGGGCTCACCACCTATGGGAGGGGCCAAAGGGGTCGGGTGCAATGTGGGATGGGTGGTGGCCGAGGGCGGGGACCCTGGCGGTCTGATCCTCGGCTACAGAAGCTGGCCATTGGGACATGGAATGTCACCTCTCTGGTGGGGAAGGAGCCTGAGCTAGTGTGTGAGGTTGAGAGGTTCCGGCTAGAAATAGTCGGACTCACCTCAACGCATGGCTCTGGCTCTGGAACCAGTTTCCTTGAGAGGGGTTGGACACTCTTCCACTCTGGAGTTGCCCCTGGTGAGAGGCGCCGAGCAGGAGTGGGCATACTTGTTGCCCCCCATCTTGGTGCCTGTACGTTGGGGTTCACCCCGGTGAACGAGAGGGTAGCCTCCCTTCGCCTACGTGTGGGGGGACGGGCTCTGACTGTTGTTTGTGCCTATGCGCCAAACGGCAGCGCAGATTACCCACCCTTTTTGGAGTCCTTGGAGGGGGTATTGGAGAGTGCACCTCCTGGGGACTCCCTTGTTCTACTGGGGGACTTCAACGCTCACGTGGGCAATGACAGTGAGACCTGGAGGGGTGTGGTTGGGAGGAACGGCCCCCCTGATCTGAACCCGAGTGGTGTTCTGTTATTGGACTTCTGTGCTCGTCATGGATTGTCCATAACGAACACCATGTTCAGGCATAAGGGTGTACATATGTGCTCTTGGCACCAGGACACCCTAGGTCGCAGTTCGATGATCGACTTTGTTGTCGTCTCATCTGATCTGCGGCCGCATGTCCTGGACACTCGGGTGAAGAGAGGGGCGGAGCTGTCCACTGACCACTACCTGGTGGTGAGTTGGCTCCGATGGTGGGGGAGGATGCCGGTCAGACCTGGCAGACCCAAACGTATTGTGAGGGTCTGCTGGGAACGTCTGGCAGAGTCTCCCGTAAGACGGAGCTTTAACTCCCACCTCCGGGAGAGCTTTGAACACGTTCCGAGGGAGGCGGGGGACATTGAGTCCGAGTGGGCCATGTTCCGCGCCTCTATTGTCGAGGCAGCTTATCAGAGTTGTGGCCGCAAGGTTGTTGGTGCCTGTCGTGGTGGCAACCCTCGAACCCGGTGGTGGACACCGGCGGTGAGGGATGCTGTCATGCTGAAGAAGGAGTCCTATTGGGCCTTTTTGGCCTGTGGGACCCCGGAAGCAGCAGATAGGTACCGACAGTCCAAGCGGCATGCGGCTCGGGTGGTTGCTGAGGCAAAAACTCGGGCGTGGGAGGAGTTCGGAGAGGCCATGGAGAATGACTTCCGTACGGCTTCGAGGCGATTCTGGTCCACCATCCGGCGTCTCAGGGGGGAAAGCGGTACGCGACCAACACCATTTATGGTGGGGATGGCGTGCTGTTGACCTCAACTCGGGATGTTGTGAGTCGGTGGGCGGAATACTTCGAAGACCTCCTCAATCCTACTGGCACGTCTTCCACTGAGGAAGCGGAGCCTGGGGACTTTGGGTCGGGCTCTCCAATCTCTGGAGCTGAGGTCACCGAGGTGGTTAAAAAGCTCCGCGGTGGCAGGGCTCCAGGGGTGGATGAGATTCGCCCTGAGTTCCTTAGGGCTCTGGATGTTGTGGGGTTGTGTTGGCTTACGCGACTCTGCAATATCGCGTGGACATCGGGGGCAGTTCCCTTGGATTGGCAGACTGGGGTGGTGGTTCCCCTATTCAAAAAGGGGGACCGTAGGGTGTGTTCCAACTATAGGGGGATCACACTCTTAAGCCTCCCTGGTAAGGTCTATTCAGGGGTTCTGGAGAGGAGGGTCCGTCGGATAGTCGAACCTCGGATTCAGGAGGAGCAGTGTGGTTTTCGTGCTGGTCGTGGAACACTGGACCAGCTCTACACCCTCAACAGGGTCCTGGAGGGCGCGTGGGAGTTTGCCCAACCAGTTTACATGTGCTTTGTGGACTTGGAAAAGGCATTCGACCGCGTCCCTCGGGGGGTTCTGTGGGGGGTACTCCGGGAGTATGGGGTACCAGGCCCATTGATATGGGCTGTTAGGTCCCTGTACGACCGGTGTCAGAGCTTGGTCCGCATTGCCGGCAGTAAGTCAGGCTCGTTTCCAGTGAGAGTTGGACTCCGCCAAGGTTGCCCTTTGTCACCGATTCTGTTCATAACTTTTATGGACAGAATTTCTAGGCGCAGCCAAGGTGTTGAGAGGATCCGTTTTGGTGGCCTTAGAATCGCTTCTCTGTTTTTTGCAGATGATGTGGTCCTATTGGCTTCATCAGATCGTGATCTACAGCTTTCGCTGGAGCGGTTTGCAGCCGAGTGTGATGCGGCCGGGATGAGGATCAGTTCCTCCAAATCCGAGGCCATGGTCTTGAGCCGGAAAAGGGTAGCATGCCCTCTCCGGGTCGGGGAGGAGGTCCTGCCCCAAGTGGAGGAGTTTAAGTATCTCGGGGTCTTGTTCACGAATGAGGGAAAACTGGAGCGTGAGATCGATAGGCGGATAGGTGCAGCATCCGCAGTGAAGCGGGCGCTGTACCGGTCTGTCGTGGTGAAGAGAGAGCTGAGTCGAAAGGCAAAGCTCTCAATTTACCGATCGATCTACGTTCCCACCCTCATCTATGGTCATGAGCTTTGGGTTGTGACCGAAAGAACGAGATCTCGGATACAAGCGGCTGAAATGAGTTTTCTCCGCAGGGTGTCTGGACTCTCCCTTAGAGATAGGGTGAGAAGCTCAGTCATCCGGGAGGGACTCGGAGTAGAGCCGCTGCTTCTCCACATCGAGAGGAGCCAGTTGAGGTGGCTCGGGCATCTGGTTAGGATGCCTCCTGGACGCCTCCCTGGTGAGGTGTTCCGGGCATGTCCCACCGGGAGGAGACCCAGAGGAAGACCCAGGACACGCTGGAGGGACTATGTTTCTCGGCTGGCCTGGGAACGCCTTGGGATTCCCCCAGAGGAGCTGCTCCAAGTGGCTGGGGAGAGGGAAGTCTGGGCCTCCCTACTTAGGCTGCTACCCCCGCGACCCGACCCCGGATAAGCGGACGAAAATGGATGGATGGAACATAAACAGTTTCTTTCACTCCCCTCTCAAACCATCTGTGTTCTCTGTCCAAAATGTGCACATTCTGGTCCTCAAAGGAGTGTCCTTTGTCCGTGAGGTGGAGGTGAACAACTCTGTTTTGTCCAGAGGAGGTGGCTCTCCTGTGTTGAGACATTTGTCTGTGAAGAGGCTGTTTAGTTTCCCCAATGCAGAGGTCTGGACAGTCCTCGCTGCACTGGACCGCATCAACTACACCACTCTGTTTGTGTGTGGGTGTTTTGTCCTAATGGTGTGGTCACACCGAGCAGCGTTTTTACCTCCGAAAACGCTCCTCACGCACGGAAGTGGACGCGCTACCCAGTGTTGTCCAAACTGTAGTGTTGCGGCGGCTTCGTTGCTGTGGCGACGGGGTGTGGGAGGAGCTTACCGGTATACAGAGTGCACTCCGCCAGGCGAGGAGCCTTTTATTTCCGTCTCTGTCGAGCAGACTTGACTGGTCGTGAAGGAATTGTCGCGAACACACAGCTACAATGAGTTTCTCTTCCATAGTCCACGAGCTCGCGAGTCTTTTCTTTTTTTTTCCGACAAACAATACGTCACATAGTGCGCGCGCACCCTCGTTTCCGCGTCACATAGGGACTCTCCCACTGCCCCCTCTCTTCTGCCCCCCGACTCTCCCTGATTGGTTGACACACCAACCAATCAGGTAGAGTTGAGCGGCGTTTGAACGTTTGAACCGCGAAAACTTCAGCTCAGCTGAAGCGGAACTTGGAAGCCGACGCCGGTTCACGTGCACGAAAAAACGCTACTCAGCACGCTCAACACGCACGCGACCTGACGCCAGACGCCAGGAGGTGCCTGAGTGCGTCCACCATTGACTTTACATGGAGGCTGGAAGCTTTGGAGGTAAAAACGCTCTCTGTGTGACCACACCATTAGGGTGGACCAACCTCTGTCTGCGAGTCCTGCTGGGTTTGAAATGTACTGGGATGTTGTGTTTGTTGAAAATCCTTCTGAAATTCTCTGATACTCCAGCCACATAAGGGATGACAATGTTTTTTCATCTGTTCTCCTTTTTCTGTTCATTATTGTGTTTTGTAGATTTCCTTGCTGACTTGACAAAAGCCCAGTTAGGATATCCACACGTTTGGAGAGATGTTTCAATTAGTTTCTGATCCTTTTCCTTCCCTTCTGTCTTCGTGGGGATGTGTTCCGCCCGATGCTCTAAAGTTATGCTGACAGAGAGTCATCAGATCTTTCAATCAGAACGCCTCCTTCAGTTCTTATCAAACTTGCCATGTTGTGAGTTTGGGATCACTTTATATCTGTAGTGATATAGTTTTTCAGCTCTGGGCCTGTTTGAAGGAAAGAGCAACTTCTATTCAACGAAAACTTTAAAACTTAAACAAAAAAGCTGAAATAAATCCAATAGGTTCAAAAACACATCCTGGACCAAAAGTCCTCCTGTTTTCTGTTTCTGTAAAAGTTAGCCCAGATCTTTGCTTTAAATGTTGCATCACCAGACAAAAGTTCCTCTTTCACCCGCTGACTTTCATTGACAGCATGGCGCCACATTTACCGTATTTTTCGGATTATAGGTCGCACCTTTTTATGTTTTTTTTCAAGGCCTGCGACCTATAATCCGATGCGACCTATTTATGGATTTTTTCCCATATTTTTAGACCAATTTTTGACTCAGATATCAGCCTTTTTCACGTTGGCAGAAAAATTGTGCAGTACCACTTTCGGCCACTAGGGGCGTTGTGGCGCTGTGCAGTACCACTTCCAGATGAGTACACCGACCCAAGAAGATGAAGAAGACCGTTTCCAGCTCATGTGTCCCAAAAAAAGCTCCTGTGCTCGGACACTCTGTGGGCGTGCTGACCTGGATGTAGCTCTGTTAGCTCTATGTTTCTTAGCTGGTTTTATTGCAAGATAAGTCAAGAACCACTCAGCGGATTTTTCTGAAACTTACAGAATGGAATCACAGTGTGGACGTTTACAAGTGAGTAGCTTTATTAGATGTTTGAGTTTAAAATAAAAAAACGATCTTTTAGCATAGCTTTTTGTTAGCTTGTGGCTGTTGTTCTGTTTACCGGTATGTTAGAAATAGCTTCAAAACCACTCAGTGTATATATTTTCTGCTTACAGAGTGTAATTATAGGACATTAATGTACGTAACAATGGTCTAAAGAAAACATTTGACTTAAAATTCGATTTTTTATTCGGTGTTCTGAGAGGCGGACTTCCCGTGTTAGCATTAGTTTTTTATCGGTGTTCTTCTATTTACGTTATAACTAGCTTCTAAACCACTCGGTGTATATTTTTTCTGCTTACAGAGTTTAAATTATAAGACATTAATGTACGTAACGATGGTCTATAGAAAACATTTGACTTAAAATTCGATTTTTTATTTGGTGTTCTGAGAGGCGGAAATGTCTTGGAGAGATGGCAATGAGGTTTTTGACTCAAATATTTAATGGAATATTTGAGGGTGAGAAAATGCCTGAAGAATG
Organism: Garcialebias charrua; assembly: GCA_038048925.1. Lineage (NCBI taxonomy): Eukaryota > Metazoa > Chordata > Actinopteri > Cyprinodontiformes > Rivulidae > Garcialebias > Garcialebias charrua. The sequence continues at coordinate 15,032 of JBBPBX010077072.1, forward strand.
GAGAAGAAGTGTGCTGGTTCCCATTTTTAAGAACAAGGGTGATGTACAGAGTTGTAGCAACTACAGGGGAATTAAGTTGATGAGTCACACGATGAAGATCTGGGAGAGAATTGTGGAAGGAAGGCTTAGACAAGAGGTGACTATCTGTGAGCAGCAGTATGGTTTCATGCCAAGAAAGAGCACCACAGATGCCATCTTTGCTTTGAGGATGTTGATAGAGAAGTACAGAGAGGGTCAGAAAGAACTCCATTGTGTGTTTGTGGATTTAGAAAAAGCATATGACAGGGTGCCAAGAGAGGAGGTGTGGTATTGCATGAGGAAATCTGGAGTGGCAGAAAAGTATGTTAGACTGGTACAGGACATGTATGAAGACAGCAGGACAGTGGTGAGATGTGCTGTAGGAGTGACAGATAGCTTCAAGGTGGAGGTGGGATTGCATCAAGGATCGGCTCTGAGCCCCTTCTTGTTTGCTCTGGTGATGGACCGACTAACAGATGAGGTCAGGCAGGAATCCCCATGGACTATGATGTTTGCAGATGACATTGTGATATGTGGTGAGAACAGGGAACAGGTGGAAGAGAACTTGGAGAGGTGGAGGTATTCACTTGAAAGAAGAGGAATGAAAGTCAGCCGTAGTAAGACAGAGTACATGTGTGTGAATGAGAGGGAGGCTGGTGGAACAGTGAGACTACAAGGAGCAGAGGTCACAAAGGTGCAGAACTTCAAGTACTTGGGGTCCACTGTCCAGGAAAATGGGGAATGTGGTAAAGAGGTGAAGAAGAGAGTCCAGGCAGGATGGAGTGGATGGAGAAAAGTTTCAGGAGTGATTTGTGACAAAAAGGTGTCAGCAAAGGTCAAAGGAAAAGTTTACAAGACAGTGGTGAGACCAGCTATGTTGTATGGTCTGGAGACAGTGGCATTGACAAAAAGACAGGAGAAAGAACTGGAAGTAGCAGAAATGAAGATGCTGAGGTTCTCCTTAGGAGTGACAAGGATGGATAAGATCAGGAATGAGATCATCAGAGGTACAGCACATGTTGAACAACTGGGAGATAAAGTTAGGGAGGCCAGACTGAGATGGTTTGGACATGTCCAGAGGAGGGACAGTGGGTATATTGGTAGAAGGATGTTAGAAATGCAGCTGCCAGGAAAAAGACACAGAGGAAGGCCAAAGAGGAGATATATGGATGCAGTTAGAGAGGACATGAAGGTAGTTGGAGTGAGGACAGAGGATGCAGAGGACAGAGTGAGGTGGAGGAGGATGACTCGCTGTGGCGACCCCTGAAAAGGGAAAAGCCGAAAGAAGAAGAAGAAGAAGAGGCGGACTTCCCGTGTTTTTTAATTTTTTATTTCAGTTTACTTCTCTTTGCTTATAAATAACTTCTAAACCACTCGGTGTATATTTTTTCTGCTTACAGAGTTTAAATTATAAGACATTAATATACGTAACGATGGTCCATAGAAAACATTTGACTTAAAATTTGATTTTTTATTCGGTGTTCTGAGAGGCGGACTCGTCTCGTGTTAGCTTCTGTTAGCTTCTGGCAGACATTAGCAGCAGAGCTAAACTCGGTCCATATTGCCGGATTGACTCAGCGGTCACGCGGCGCGTCAGCAGTGGATGACGCGTTACGTCGGAGGTGACGTAGGTGCGACCTATATTCCGGTGCGACCTATTTATGGATTTTTCCATTTTTTTGGCAATAATTGGACGCTGCGACCTATATTCCGGTGCAACCTATAATCCGGAAAAATACGGTAGTAGCTTTGTCCCTCATGAAATCTTCCTCTGGTCAGTGGTAAAGTTCCTCTAACTGTGGTTCTGAGCAAATCTGTATACCTGGACGTATACAGGTTTTATTCATAAATAAGAAATTTCCTGTGCACATTAATCGGCCAACTCTGCATGGCCAGTGTCCAAGCCA
>JBBPBX010077075.1:0-10486 GCA_038048925.1 Garcialebias charrua
TTCCTCAAACCACTTCTGCATACTAACTAAGTGTTGGTTAAATCGTTCATACAACAAAGTCTTTGGCTTCATAGGGAATAGCAAGCTGTGACTTAAAGTTGTAATTTTTATTTTTTCAAATGATTTAAATAAAATTCCACATAGATACATCAAGATCTCTTTCTATGAGTTTGTCTTTCTATGCTACTTTTAACTTCTAGCTATTAATTTACCGTATTTTCCGGTGTATAGGTCACACCTTTTTATGTTTTTTTTCAAGGCCTGCGACCTATACTCAGGTGCGACCTATATATGGCTTGTTATCACTTTCGGTGAAACAAATTTTTAAATCCAGCTCATTTCACAATTACGTTCATTTATTAAGGAAAAGTTCAGCTCAGACATATTTGCTATAATTTTTATCAAACAAATAATTGTTTTTAAGTGTTAATCTTCTTAAAAGCCTTGCTGTGCGCTCCTGTGGCAGACATTTGCAGCAGAGCTAAACGTAGGTGCGACCTATACACCAGTGCAACCTATCTAGGGATTTTTCCAATCTATTGGTGATAATTCGACAATGCGACCTATACACCAGAAAATACTGTACTACTTTTAGCTTTTACCTAGCTTTTAGTTTGTTTGTTTTTTTTGGTCTGTTCTGCAGCTTCGGTTCAGAACTTTTCAGTTTTTACCTACTTTTCTGTTACTTTAATCCATCATCAGTTTCTTGTAGTTTTTACTGTTGAGCTACCTTTCACTTTGAACCATCTGTTATCACTTTAGCCAATATTCTGTTTTATTATAGCTTTGGCTACTGTTCACTTTTATTTACGGTATTTTCTGGTGTATAGGTCGCACCGGTGTATAGGTCGCATTGTCCATTTATCACCAATAGATTGGAAAAATCCCTAGATAGGTTGCACCGGTGTATAGGTCGCACCTACGTTTAGCTCTGCTGCAAATGTCTGCCACAGGAGCGCACAGCAAGGCTTTTAAGAAGATTAACACTTAAAAACAATTATTTGTTTGATAAAAATTATAGCAAATATGTGTCTGAGCTGAACTTTTCCTTAATAAATGAACGTAATTGTGAAATGAGCTGGATTTAAAAATTTGTTTTGCCGAAAGTGATAACAAGCCATATATAGGTCGCACCTGTGTGGTCGCAGGCCTTGAAAAAACCATAAAAAGGTGCGACATATACACCGGAAAATACGGTAATTGCTTTTAGGTACCGCTTTGCTTCTTTTAGATACCATTCTCTTTTGGCTTTTAGCTACTGTTGAGCTAATTTTAGCTACTGTTTTGCAGACTTTAGTTTTAGCATCTGTTTTTCTGTATTTTGCTGCTTTCATTTTTTTTTTTTTTGTGGCTTTTTTCCTGCTCATTTCAGCCACGGCTTTGCTTCTTTTAATCCACTTTGCTTTTAGCTGAGTTCAAACTAGCCCGTAGCTCATGAGCCTTATCAGAATTAAACAAACTGGGGTTGTTGAAGGAGACATCTACAGCAGGTAAGACTCTGGTCATTCATGACTTTTTTCACAGAACCTCCCTTCAAAGTGGCTGAAACACACCTTCCACTTTCTTAATCCACTCTTCTTTTTTCTGGTCTTGGGGAGCTGGTGCCCATAGCAGTCAATGTGTGAGAGGCGGGTACACCCTGCACAGAGACCATTCACACTCTCACTCACACCTAGGGCTAATATTGAGTTACCAATTAACCCAACATGCATGTTTTTATTCTGTGAGAGGAAACCGGAGTACCCAGGGAAAACCCACGTGTGCACTGGGAGAACATGTAACTTGTATATTTCAGTTTAGGGGTGCGAATCTCAGTGTCTGGAGAATCGATTCGATTCCGATTTTTGGTGTCACGATTAGATTCTGAATCGAAAAATCGATTTTGAAACGATTTTTGATTCAGAAACAATTTTTCTATTAAAATTGTCATAAATTTAGTTTCAGTTTTGTAAGTGACAAGCTGAAAAGAATAAACAAAAATGTAAACAAATGGAACATTTATTTAAAACAATCATTTGTTCCTTATTGTATCAAAAAAATTGCATCGTTTGATATTTATACCAAAAATGGGAACAAATAATACAGGAATGCATTAAATTCTGTAACTTAAATAACCAGTATTAGGTTAGCTTTTTGCTCTGTTACTTATAGAAGATTATTGTTTGAATTGATTGTTTGAACTTGTTTTGTTTTTGAAAAAAGGTGCAGATAAATAAGATTTCTTCTTCTAAAAAAAAGCTAAGTCTGGTCCTCTGGACATTCATAAAATAAAACAAAACAAAGCAAAAAAAAAAGTAGAAACGTTTCGTCTTTCGTCCGAAAGACTTCCTCAGTCTGAGTTGCTGTGTTCAGCTCAGTCTTATAAATAGCACCCTCTCACAGTACAGTAGCTATGTTTACATGGACATAAGTAATCGGATCAAACGGCCGATCGGATCAAAAGTGCGTCATGTAAACACCCCGGTCGGGTTATTTTTTGTGTATTCGGCGTGATCCAACCTAATTTGCGATCCGTTCGAAACGGGTGGTTTACGCCGATCCGTAGCCCGATGTGTGCGCATGTAAACACATATTCTGTTCCTTTTATCGGACCATGCAAAACTGTCCTGACTGCGCATGTGCGCTGCGCGCGGCAGCGCACCCCTCCTTTCCCAGCGCTCTCATACTGCGAATAGAAAAGACTAAAAGCATGCGTTGCTTGCCTGTAGCTCTATCAGGGAGTGCAGTAGTGCAGTAACAACTCCATCGCCGTCATTACAATCTGGCCGGGTCCAATTTTTGCGCATCTGTTTACTTTTGTCCCGGAAGTAACTTCTTCTTCTGTGCCCTGATGCATGCTCAATAATCCAGGTAGAAAAATCTAAAAAAGCTAAGTCTGGTCCTCTGGACATTCAAAAAACAAAAAAAAAAAAAAAAAAAGCAAAAAATTGTAGAAACGTTTCGTCTTTCGTCCGAAAGACTTCCTCAGTCTGAGGTGCTGGGTTCAGCTCAGTCTTATAAATAGCACCCTCTCACAGTGTTACACAACCAGTTGGCTGATGACAGCCTGAAACCAGCTGCTCACATGATCAAGGAGGACCATCAGCCTAACAATGGATCGTTAGCACCCTGATGGTTGTTTGCTATTCACAGAGGGCTGAGTGATACCAGCAATCACAGCATTGTAGGAGGGGGACAGTTGAACTCGGAGGCCTCCACCCCTGTTTAATGATGGGCGGTTTCTTTTCACAAAGATGGCCTCCTTTACTCCTCTCTCAAACCATCGTTCCTCTCTATCAAGGATGTGAACATCTTCATCCCTGAAAGAGTGACCGCTGGCCTGGAGATGAGTGTAGACTGCAGAGTCCTGACCTGATGATGTTGATCTTCTGTGCTGGGCCATCCTTTTGGCCAGTGGCTGTTTAGTTTCCCCGATATAAGACTGATCACAGCCCTCCTGACACTGAACAGCATACACAATGTTACTCTGTTTTTGCCGGGGGACTGGATCTTTGGGATGAACCAGTTTTTGCCGTAATGTATTTTGAGGTTTAAAAGCCACTGGGACGTTGTGTTTAGAAAATAAACGTCTCAATGTCTCTGAAACCCCTGCAACATATGGAATGGCCACTGGTCTGGGTCTGGGTTCCTTCTTTTCACCTGATGGCTGGCTGGAGTCCTGTTTGGGTTTCTTCTCTGCTTTCAGGAAGGCCCAGTTAGGGCTATTTTAGGGTTATTTCTAGAGAAATGTGGATATCCTAACCTGGTTTATTTTATTTTTTTTATTTTTTATTTTTTGAATGTCCAGAGGACCAGACTTAGCTTTTTTAGATTCTTCTTCTGTGGTTTTCACGAAAGCAACTTCCTCTTCGTTTTTGTTTTTTTTTTTAAAGGGGGAGTGTACCACTCTGCGCATGTCTGTTCTTCTGGTCAGAATAAAAGCCTGCTGCATGTAAACGCTCGTCTTGAACGGATTGTGCCCTTGTAAACAGTACTATCTAATTATGCAATCAGAGCACATTTCAATCCGGTCACAAAATTTTGCCCATGTAAACATAGCTAGTGTTACACAACCAGTTGGCTGATGACAGCCTGAAACCAGCTGCTCACATGATCAAGGAGGGCCATCAGCCTAACAATGGATCATTAGCACCCTGATGGTTGTTTGCTATTCACAGAGGGCTGAGTGATACTAGCAATAACAGCATTGTAATGGTACGTCCACACCTAACAGCGTTTCAACTGCAGGAGCGTCCAGTTTACATGCAAAGTCAATGGGGGACGCGCCTCCAGGCGCGTCTTGGCGTCGGGCGTCACGTCACGTGCGTGTTGAGCGTGCTGGAAAGCGTTTTCCGTGCACGTGAACCCGCGTCAGCCTCCAAAGCACGCCTTGAACATGTTGAAGATTTCGCCGTTCAAACGCTGTTCAACTCTCCCTGATTGGTTGATCAGGGAGAGTCGGGGGGAGAAGAGAGGGGGAGAGTCCCTATGTGACGCGGAAACGAGGGGACGGGGGTATTGCGCAACACTGTAGAGCAGACTTGACTGGTTGTAAAGGACTTGTCGCGAACACACAGCTACAGAAATACAGGTGGTCCCCGACTTACGAGCACTCTTACTTACGAGGTCCCGGACTTACGAGCATGCATCTCATTTAAAAAATAAAAAATAATTATTTTTTTTTTTTTACTTTTTTTTTTTTTTATAAATGAATACATGTACAGTACTGGACAGTCACCAAGCACTTAGCCTATCCTAACACAGTTTTTAAAGATGAAGGAATAAGTTGAATTGTCTCCCTTTCACATAAAGGGAGCAAGCTCCCTATGGAGCCTGCAGGGAGGAGGGAGACAATTCAACTGACTCCTTCATCTTTAAAAACTGTGTTAGGATAGGCTAAGTGCTTGGTGACTGTACAGTACTGTACATTTATCTATTTATTAAAAATATACAGTATATACAGTATTTTTATTTTTTTATTGTTTTTTATTTATAAATAGATAAATGTACAGTACTGTACAGTCACCAAGCACTTAGCCTATCCTAACACAGTTAAGGAGTCAGTTGAATTGTCTCCCTCCTCCCTGCAGGCTCCATTCCCATAAAGGGAGCTAGCTCCCTTTATGTGAAAGGGAGACAATTCAACTCACTCTTTCATCTTTAAAAACTGTGTTAGGATAGGCTAAGTGCTTGGTGACTGTACAGTACTGTACATGTATTCATTTATAAAAAAAAGAAAAGAAAAAAGTAAAAAAAAAAAATGTTTTTGAATACATGTACAGTACTGTACAGTCAACAAGCACTTAGCCTATCCTATCCTAACACAGTTTTTAAAGATGAAAGGGTGAGTTGAATTTTCTCCCTTTCACATAAAGGGAGCTAAATTTTGCCCATGTAAACATAGCTAGTGTTACACAACCAGTTGGCTGATGACAGCCTGAAACCAGCTGCTCACATGATCAAGGAGGGCCATCAGCCTAACAATGGATCATTAGCACCCTGATGGTTTATATATAATATAATAATATAGCTAGCTATAAAAAACTGTTTAGAGGAAGGACTGTTAGCTTGTTAAGTCCATACATTTGAAGCCATGAAAGGAGTGTACTTTAATAAACTTACCGAAAGCCGTTTCTCCGCGGTTTTTGACATACGAACGCCCCCTAGGGACGGAACTTGCTCGTAAGTCGGGGACTACCTGTAAAAAGCTCCTTGCCTGGCGGAGTGCAGTGAGGAACTCGGTATACCTGTAAGCTCCTCCCACACCCCCCGCCGCCACACCGCCGCAGCTTCGCGTTCTGGGCTGGACACCACTGTGGGTCCAGTGCGTCCACTTGCGTGCGTGACGAGCTTTTTTGAAGTTGAAACGCTGTTATGCCTCCTACCCACTGCACAACTCGAAACGCGCCTGCCGTCCCCTTTTTGCCGCTGGTCACGGTCCCACTGAACCACTGAACACCGTCTGATGACGTACACTAGGGGGTAGCAGAGGGAGGGGTCTCTGGCTTGTTTTCCGGGTTCAGTTGTTGTTTTAACTGCACCTCCAACGGTCTTCGATGAGATTAAGGGCCAGTTTACACGGCGCGTATTTTGAGTGTAACCGCTACTTTCTCTTTGCGACTTTGCTTATCGCCTACACGACGCTGCTGGCCCCCCTCGATGACACCGATACTTTTCTGACCCTGCTCTCAAGGTGGAAGTTTTTCGCTGACCCCCCGTTGATAATGTAAACATCTCCCGTGGAGCTTTTGTTTGAACACATGCACGCAGCACGCACGCGCAGACAGCCGGCATTTTAACAATGGCGGTGGACTGGACAGTGGACACACGCACCACTTTCTGAACTATAGCTGATGGAATATATTTTGATTCTCATATTTAATTATTCTACACCTTACCTGCATCTGTGTTGGAAGAGAGCAGCTGCCTGGATCCAGTTGTCTGTTAACGAGGCAGTCGGACATTTCACGTGTCACGCTGCACTATAACATACTAAATGTGCTATATATTAACAGTTTAACAATAATAAACAGTATTTATGTTAGCGTGGGAGATATTTACATTTATCTGAGCTAAATGAAGCTATCTGGACTCGTTACGTCATGCCTAACATGCTGCATGTTGAAAATGAAGACACCAGGTTGATTTTTAATTTATTTATTTATTCAACACCACAAACTCATGTCACAAACACTGAGAATTAAATTGAACACTTTTAAAAACACGTTAACCGAACTTTAATGAACTGGACTCTGTTGTTTTCATCCTGGTGGACACTGGACCCAGATCCGAACCGCCGGTCCGCTTCGTGGAACAGCTTCGACCTCGCAGGAAAAAAATAAAAATAAAACCTCAGTTGGTTGTTCTGTGATCGAACTAAACACAAGGAAACATTATTAAGAACATGGTTTACCTTGTAGCCCTGCTGTAAATCAGCTGATTCTCACGGACTAAAGTCAGACATGTTGACTCGGTTCTGGTTCTGCTCAGCAACTGGTGCGCAGATGAAGCGGCCCCACTCGGTGTCCGATCTGTTGACTCTTATCCAAATTCCAGCTTTAACTTGTTGTTAACTTGTTGACAACAACTTGTAGTTTAGCTGAACTTTTAGCCAGAGAGGAAAACAGGCTGCCTCGTGTGCTCTGTTTGTTTACCTCAGGCAGCAGTGGCACGCGTGCGCAGTAGTGAAGGTTCCAAAAATCACAGCGCCATCTAATGGCCCAGCATGGTAACTACAGTAAATTCATGAGTACGGGGGGTGGGGGGGAGAGAGTCGTATCCACAGAATTCGCCCATGTCAACGCAAAACTTTCAACCTAATTAACATACCCAAAAGTTGCGTTTCCCCCACACAGTGTCCGTGTAAACAGGGCCTAAAACTTTTTTTTATGTTTGGGGTGATCTACACTGGAGAGGACAGCAGCCTGTCAGCAGCAACTGTAAAAATGCCACGTTTCTTACCGGAGTTTGGGTCCAATTCCTGGAGGCTCGATCCGGTGAGTTTAAAAAGTCCGAAAAAAGTCCCGTTGTGGTTGTGTAATCAGATAGCGAGGCTCTCCCGACTGTTTGCCGGATGCGTCGAGCCGCCAGAGATCAACATTTGGGACGTCGGCGGCTCGACGGCGACGCGCGCGTGCGTGTGCAGGCTGCCGTCGCGCCGCTTCGATCACTCGAATCTCGCCGCTTCCTTGTTCGCCGTGACTCCACGCGTCTCCTCCATAGACTTTGAATGTAAACCGGCCGCTTCGGCCGCTCGACAAAGGGGGCAGTGGGTACGAGGCATTAGGTGTGGACGTACCATAAGAGGGAGACAGTTGAACCCGGAGGCCTCCACCCCTGTTTAATGATGGACGGTTTCTTTTCACAAAGATGGCCTCCTTTTTGTGAAAAGAAACCGTCCATCATTAAACAGGGGTGGAGGCCTCCGGGTTCAACTGTCTCCCTCTTACAATGCTGTTATTGCTAGTATCACTCAGCCCTCTGTGAATAGCAAACAACCATCAGGGTGCTAATGATCCATTGTTAGGCTGATGGCCCTCCTTGATCATGTGAGCAGCTGGTTTCAGGCTGTCATCAGCCAACTGGTTGTGTAACACTGTGAGAGGGTGCTATTTATAAGACTGAGCTGAACACAGCAACTCAGACTGAGGAAGTCTTTCGGACGAAAGACGAAACGTTTCTACATTTTTTTTGCTTTGTTTTGTTTTATTTTTTGAATGTCCAGAGGACCAGACTTAGCTTTTTTTAGATTTTTCTACCTGGATTATTGAGCATGCATCAGAGTAAGATTTCTTCTTCTTTCTGCCACCTTTCATTTTATGTATTCTTTCATATACTATGAGATGTTTTATTTTCTTTATCTTTTGGGTTTTAATGTAAAAAAAAAAAAATACAAAAATTTATCGATTTTGGGGCTTTTAGAAGCAATTCTGAATCACCAGGACTAAGAATCTAGATTATTTTAAAAATCTAAATTTTCCTGCACCCCTATTTCATTTCATCACCTCCTAATGACTGATCAAACCTGAATAAAATACTTAATTCTAGCAAAATTGTGTAAAATCTTTTGATTGCAAATCACGTCCATGTCTTACAGGCGTCCTGTCCTGCTTCACACACACATCTATCAGTTTACCAACAAATGAACAGCAGCGTTTAACAAATGGCTTTGTTGTTCAACACAACCCTTTATTAATTGTCTCATTACAGTGACCGAGAAGCTTTTCAACAGATTAATTGCATTTTGTTGACGCACCTTCTCCTCATTATTACTCCGCATTGCATACAGATTAGCTGTGACCACAACATCCCAACAAATTTACATCGCAGGAAGCTCGAGATGGAGTCGGGGAACAAGCGGAGTTGCGCCTAATGTTGGAGGCTGAACAGATCAAAGCCTGGTGTTTCCTGTTTCTTGTCAAATGGATGAAATGTTCAGCAGTTTGTTCCGTTCATTCAAAACGTTAATTCTCTTATGTCATTTGGCTGCAGAAAATAGGCCAGCTGTCACACAGTTTTTAGATCTTCATGTTGTTTTTGCTCAATTTAAGGGCTTGTATGGAATCAAATGTTCAAATTAAAAATGAACTAGACAAATTCGATTTTGATAAAACTTCAGTGAATTGCTAAATTTAGCTGAACAAGCTGAAACCAAGTTGTTAAAGCTAAATGAAGAAACATGTTAGCTAGAAGCTTAAAAGCTAAAAAGCATCTATTTAAATGCCAACTAGCAAATAAACGTAGCAGAATGCTAGCAGTAAACGGTAGGCTAGCTAAAAGTAGCTAAATGCTAGCCAGAAAAAAAAAAAGACTACGGTAACTAAAAGCGAAAAGTAACTTCCTTGCTACTTCGCGGTTCAACTTTCGCAAACTCGCTCTTTTGCGGTTTTTCAACATAAGAGTGGACATGACACACAACTGGCTGATTGATGGATGAGGCACTCGAGTTGCATGGATTGTTTATTTAAAAATACAAAGTACATAATTTTAATTGATTTAGCACCTGCTAAAATCATTAGGTGCAGGGAGAAGCTCCTTCTTGCAGCCTGTCATGATCTCCGCTCTCTGCCACCTGCGGCCCTCTGCCACGCCCACATTTCTCCTGCAGCAGCTTGGTGAAGGGTTAACCCTTTGCTGTCCAGCTGCACCGATCGACTTTTGTCTTCCAGCTTAAAATTAAAAGTATGCCACATTGTAAAATCGTCATAATCACAAAATATAAAATTGTTAAAAGTTATTTTAACTGTAACCCAGACAAATATGTTGGTGCATTAATTAAATTCATAAAATATGTTACAATTTAAAGAAAAATTATATATGTTAATATAATTATATTAATTTAATATTTTAAAACTAGTATGTTCAGTTGTTTCAGTATAATTGATCAAGTATTTTTGCTCCGTGCTGCATCAGTTACGTGAAGGGTTAACCCTTTGCTGTCCTGCTGTGCTTCTCTTCTTTACAATTTAAATGTAAATACTGCACTGTAATATTTTAAATGAACAATTGTTTATTTAAAATGCATGTATTTAAATTGTTTACTTACACAGACGAAGGGAGATTGGGAGGTGATGAGTGCGATTGCAGTGGAGAAGTGGGCATGGCAGAGAGTGGAGATTCTGATATTCTGTGCTCTTTTAGAGCATTTAGAGTTTAATGTTTAGAATATTGCAAGAATGTGGGAAGGGTTTATAACAAATAGCTGGAAAAACTCTTATCAGCCAGGCCATTATTCAGATAAATTTTAAGTGTAACCGGGCTTGATGTTATCATTCATCCATCCATCCATCCATTTTCGTCCGCTTATCCGGGGTCGGGTCGCGGGGGTAGCAACCTAAGTAGGGAAATGTTGAATGTTATCATTCAACTTGTTTAATTGATATTTATGAATGATTTTTTTTTATTGTTTGCAAATTCTGTGGTGAGACTGTTTATGTGTTGTGTTTTCATTTTCTCGCCACCTTGCTGCAAGGAAAATTTCCCTAAGGGGACAATAAAAGTATGATGA
>JBBPBX010077076.1:0-16955 GCA_038048925.1 Garcialebias charrua
CTGCTGGGAACGTCTGGCAGAGTCTCCCGTAAGACGGAGCTTTAACTCCCACCTCCGGGAGAGCTTTGAACACGTTCCAAGGGAGGCGGGGGACATGGAGTCCGAGTGGGCCGTGTTCCGCGCCTCTATTGTCGAGGCAGCTTATCGGAGCTGTGGCCGCAAGGTTGTTGGTGCCTGTCGTGGTGGCAACCCTCGAACCCGGTGGTGGACACCGGCAGTGAGGGATGCTGTCAGGCTGAAGAAGGAGTCCTATTGGGCCTTTTTGGCTTGTGGGACCCCGGAAGCAGCTGATAGGTACCGGCAGTCCAAGCGGCATGCGGCTCGGGTGGTTGCTGAGGCAAAAACTCGGGCGTGGGAGGAGTTCGGAGAGGCCATGGAGAATGACTTCCGTACGGCTTCGAGGCGATTCTGGTCCACCATCCGGCGTCTCAGGGGGGGAAAGAGGTACGAGACCAACACCATTTATGGTGGAGGTGGCGTGCTACTGACCTCAACTCGGGATGTTGTGAGTCGGTGGGCGGAATACTTCGAAGACCTCCTCAATCCTACTGGCACGTCTTCCACTGAGGAAGCAGAGCCTGGGGACTTTGGGTCGGGCTCTCCAATCTCTGGTGCTGAGGTCGCCGAGGTGGTTAAAAAGCTCCGCGGTGGCAAGGCTCCGGGGGTGGATGAGATTCGTCCTGAGTTCCTTAGGGCTCTGGATGTTGTGGGGTTGTGTTGGCTTACGCGACTCTGCAATATCGCGTGGACATCGGGGGCAGTTCCCTTGGATTGGCAGACTGGGGTGGTGGTTCCCCTATTCAAAAAGGGGGACCGTAGGGTGTGTTCCAACTATAGGGGGATCACACTCTTAAGCCTCCCTGGTAAGGTCTATTCAGGGGTTCTGGAGAGGAGGGTCCGTCGGATAGTCGAACCTCGGATTCAGGAGGAGCAGTGTGGTTTTCGTCCTGGTCGTGGAACACTGGACCAGCTCTACACCCTCAGCAGGGTCCTGGAGGGTGCGTGGGAGTTTGCCCAACCAGTTTACATGTGCTTTGTGGACTTGGAGAAGGCATTCGACCGCGTCCCTCGGGGGGTTCTGTGGGGGGTACTCCGGGAGTATGGGGTACCAGGCCCTTTGATAAGGGCTGTTAGGTCCCTGTACGACCGGTGTCAGAGCTTGGTCCGCATTGCCGGCAGTAAGTCAGGCTCGTTTCCGGTGAGAGTTGGACTCCGCCAAGGTTGCCCTTTGTCACCGATTCTGTTCATAACTTTTATGGACAGAATTTCTAGGCGCAGCCAAGGTGTTGAGAGGATCCGTTTTGGTGACCTTAGAATCGCTTCTCTGTTTTTTGCAGATGATGTGGTCCTACTGGCTTCATCAGTTCGTGATTTACAACTTTCACTGGAGCGGTTTGCAGCCGAGTGTGATGCGGCCGGGATGAGGATCAGTTCCTCCAAATCCGAGGCCATGGTCTTGAGCCGGAAAAGGGTAGCATGCCCTCTCCGGGTCGGGGAGGAGGTCCTGCCCCAAGTGGAGGAGTTTAAGTATCTCGGGATCTTGTTCACGAATGAGGGAAAACTGGAGCGTGAGATCGATAGGCGGATAGGTGCAGCGTCCGCAGTGAAGCGGGCGCTGTACCGGTCTGTCGTGGTGAAGAGAGAGCTGAGTCAAAAGGCAAAGCTCTCAATTTACCGATCGATCTACGTTCCCACCCTCATCTATGGTCATGAGCTTTGGGTTATGACCGAAAGAACAAGATCTCGGATACAAGCGGCTGAAATGAGTTTTCTCCGCAGGGTGGCTGGACTCTCCCTTAGAGATAGGGTGAGAAGCTCAGTCATCCGGGAGGGACTCGGAGTAGAGCCGCTGCTTCTCCACATCGAGAGGAGCCAGTTGAGGTGGCTCGGGCATCTGGTTAGGATGCCTCCTGGACGCCTCCCTGGTGAGGTGTTCCGGGCATGTCCCACCGGGAGGAGACCCAGAGGAAGACCCAGGACGCGCTGGAGGGACTATGTTTCTCGGCTGGCCTGGGAACGCCTTGGGATTCCCCCGGAGGAGCTGCTCCAAGTGGCTGGGGAGAGGGAAGTCTGGGCCTCCCTACTTAGGCTGCTACCCCCGCGACCCGACCCCGGATAAGCGGAAGAAGATGGATGGATGGATGGATGGATGGTGTGATCAATAGTATCGAATGCTTTTTTTAAATCAACAAAGATACTGATACAATGTTGTTTTTGATCGACAGCAGTAGTTATTTGTTCCATTAATTCCATGAGAGCCATTGATGTAGAGTTTTTTGATCTAAACCCATACTGACTGTTGCTTAGAATATTTTGTTTATCTATAAATTGGTCTAGTCTGTTTACAAATAGTTTTTCAAGAATTTTTGAAAACTGTGGTAACAAGGATATAGGTCTATAATTGTTGAATACACATTTATCACCATTTTTAAAAAGAGGAACGACCTTAGCTACTTTCATATTATCTGGAAAAATTCCTGTTGAAAATGATAAGTTACATATGTATGTGAACGGCTCAATAACATGGCTCATTATGTCCTTTACAAACATCATATCCATGTCCACCCAGTCTTTCGATCTCTTGTCTGTAAGATGTTTTACTACATTCATTATTTCCTCTTTGTTAGTTCCATTTAGGAAAATACTATTTGCACAACCTGTAATTGAGTGGATCATATTTTTATCTACTTTTGGTATCTTAGCTGCAAGGCTTGATCCAACATTCACGAAATATTGATTAAATCCATTTACAATTTCATTTTCATCATGAACTTCATCGTTGTCTTTTACAAAATATTTTGAAATACCAGTTTTTGCTTTATGATTCTTCAGTACACCATTCATTACTCGCCATGTTGCTTTCATATCACCATTAGTTTTATCTAATAATTTACTATAATATTCTTTCTTATGTTTCCTTATAATCCCTACTAATTTATTTTTATACTTTTTATATTTTTCTTCTGCGCTCTGACTTCGCAATTTCAAGAAACATGAATACAAATAATTCTTTTTTTTACATGCATTTCTTAACCCTTTTGTCATCCATGGTTGATCATTCGTATTTCTCTTTGTGTAATTTGTTTGCACACAATTCTTTTCATACAGGGTTTCCAAGATATTCATAAACTCATCATATGCTCTGTTCGCATCATCAACATACACATCATTCCAGTCTTGTTTATCCAGATCCTCTTTCAATTTTTCCAAAACTTTTTTTGATGTGTTTATGATCTTTTTCTTCGTTGTGACTGCTTTTGTGATATTTTGATCATTTTTAAAGATTGTGAAAACTGGTAAATGATCACTTAAGTCGGTCGTTAAGATACCACCTATCACATCCCCATTTGTTATATTTGTGAAAATATTATCAATTATTGTGGCACTATGAGTTGTAATTCTTGTTGGCTTTGATATCAATGGATACATATTTAAACTGTACATTGAGTTTATAAATGTGCTTATGTTATTTGAATCTGTTTTATTTCCCATATCAATGTTAAAGTCTCCACACAAAAAAATATTTTTATTAAAACTCTTCTCCATTAGTTCCAAGATTTTATCAGTGAATATTTCTATATTTGCTCCTGGTGATCTATATACACAACTTATTATTATGTTTTTATCGTTTTTGTTTATAATTTCTATTGTTATCATTTCCATAATATTATCAACTATTATTGACATTTCATTATTTAATTTACATTTTATTTCATTATTGACAAATAGTGCGACACCACCACCTCTTTTATTATTTCTGTTCATATGATATAATTCATACCCCTCGATGTGAATATTACTTGTGTTATCATCATTAAGCCATGTCTCTGACAGCGCTATTATCGTAAAAGTTCTATTTAATTGTTTTAAGTAATCTGTTATTTTGGATATGTTTGCATTTATACTTCTGCTATTAAAGTGAATAATGGAGAGAACTCCATTTGATATATTGATGTCATTAAACTGCTCTTCATTATAATATTCGCTATCATTTATTACAGGAAAAAAATTTGCATCAATCACATTTTCAACATTATATATTTTAGGTTCTGAGTCTTCGTATGTTGTCATGTTCTAATGTATTTGTTCATTTCACTGTATATTTTATCCATTTTGATTGTGAGTTGTTTCATTGATTTGTAATTTTTCATCTCTTGAATTCATCCAGATCCGTCAGCTCTTTTATCATTTTAGGCTGAGACCCTTCCTTTGCTTTGATAAAGACGTATCCATTTCTAGTCCATGTTGATGCTATTTTTTTTCTTTGTTTTTTAACCACCTTGCTTCTTTTGCAATTTTTCCATTTTTCTTGGTAAGATGTTCATTTATGTAAACGTCTGATCCCTTCAGATTTCTTCTATTTTGCATAACATAGTTTTTTGTATTCCTGCTAATGAACTTAACGACCACTGACGGTTTGAATCTTGGTGAATTACTGGGCAGGGTGTGACAGAATGAAATGTCCTCATAGTTTATGTCCATGTTCATGTCCTGTAAGAAATTAACTACAAGTTCCTCCAGAGTCTCTTGTTCTTCCTGAGATTCATACTCATTTGGATCATTGTTATTAGGAGCTCTTTGATGTGTCCGACACTTACTAACATCAAGTCCTGAGATGACCACGTTGTCTTGCTTTGTAAATTGTTCTAAATCCTCTATTTTTTGTTCTAAATCAGCAATTCTCTTGTCTTTGTTAGTTATCAGTTCTTTCAGTTCTCTTATTTCTTTAACCAGCCTGGCCTGGGAATCCATCTTTGCTGTTAAACTTTCTATTTGTCCACTCATAAAGTTGAGTGATTCTAAATCATTTGTTGTTGTTGTTTTTTGCCATTAAATACAAATGTTTTAGATAGTAAGAATGGAATTTTATTTTAAGTTTAAAGAAACAATTATTATTATAGCCAATTACAGAATTTAGTTTAAGTTAACAGATTTAACTCACTAAGGAATTACCCACAGTTAGGCCTTCCCCAAACCACAATTGGCTCATGAGATCCAAAGGGGGGGGGAGGGCTTGAAGTTTTATTTGACAATTTGCAAGTTTTTCGGTGTCCAGTTCTTCTCTCGAAAGACTACGGATTTTCGGAACTCCTTCAGGAGGAGTTGCCAGTGATGCCAGAAGTGAATCCCGCCTCAGACTGTCCTGCTAGAGATGGCTGGAAACGAAACGAGTGTGAACGGGATCCCAACAGATGCTACAACTGAGACCGGTGCTCCTCTCAGCAGATGCTACAACTGAGACCGTGCTCCCCTGAAAAAGAAGTTTGGAACAATCGCTGAGCCAGATTTTGAGATGGATCTGGTCAGAGCAAAGCTGTCCACTTTGTCAGGACAAGTGACCTGACTACCCTATGACATACACAATTCAAGTTTGCGACCTGCTACTGTGCCCACAATCCATCACCCATGCCTGAATGGACTAAACACCCAGGAACAGGCAGCTGGACAAGACTACATGAAACCACTGTCTGAAAAAGTGAATGATGCCCATCAAACTGCCTGATGCCCGCCGCCCGCAGGGCGCACAAAAGTCCTCCCCCAGAAGAAAAAGACTCGCACAAAAGCTCTCCCCCAGAATGAAATGAACTTATTCCACAGACAAAAGCTTTCCCCCAAGCAGAACTGGACTGATCTCGTAAGCAAAAGCTTTCCCGCAGAAAAACTGGACTTATTCCACACACAAAAACTCTTCTCCCCCCAGATGAAATGAACTTGTGCCCTACAACTTCTGCCACAAACAAATCCCCAAGGAACAGAAAGAACTTATTCTGAAAACGGGACACTCCCCAGGAAAGACACTGAACCCCCCCCCCCTCACTAGAAGAAGATGGATAATATGAAGAAGAATGGTTGATCTATTTCATTTTTTAAGTTCAAGACATTTGTTTTCGCTTTCCTGGGCGTTAGTTAATATCAAAGAAGTTTCAAACCAACTGAAAACTTCCTTTATTTTTGTGCCCATAAAGGGCTACTTTGTTGTGTGTTTGAGAATTATTTCCCACATCTTTGAAAGTGTATAAGTTCTATTTAATTGTTTAACACAACAAATTAGATTGGTTCTTTTTATTTGGTTGAAAGACATTAGATTGGTTCTTTTTTGGTTAAGACAAATTAGATTGGTTCTTTTTATTTTAAAACAAATTAAATAGCTTATTTCTTTTATTTGTTTAACACAAATAGATTAGTTCTTTATATATTATATATATATGTTTCTTCTCAAAAGTTCTATTTCTTTGGAAAAACTTGGTTTTTGTGGGTAAATAGACTAATCCCTGCTAGATATATTATTCCTTTTAAAACTTTGACATAAGCCATGAAATAAGACCATACTCATTGCAGACTTCTCCTCAAATCTTTATTTCTCTCAAACATTGAAATAAGTCATAAAATTTGACAATCATCACTACAGAGTTCTCCAAAACTTTAAATCTCTCAAACCATCCTAAAAAGGTGATCCTGAGTTATCAGGGCGTTACTTTAGAGGCAACAGGA
Source organism: Garcialebias charrua (assembly GCA_038048925.1). Lineage (NCBI taxonomy): Eukaryota > Metazoa > Chordata > Actinopteri > Cyprinodontiformes > Rivulidae > Garcialebias > Garcialebias charrua. The sequence continues at coordinate 6,493 of JBBPBX010077076.1, forward strand.
CGGTTGGTGATGGGGATTTTAAACCCCTGTTACCTTAATAAAAACCACACAAAGATAAACAAGAGAACAGTGTTAAATCAGACAAACAAACTTTGCAAAGGGGAAGGGCTTTTAATGTCCTTTGAAACTTAGTTTGGTCTCAAATACATTGTCCTGCACAATTCCAAATTGTACTGGACATGACAAGCTATTTAAACAAGAAGCAGGTGGAGTTTGACAAGCTCTGACGTCTTACAGATAAAACAAACAAGTCGTGTTTCTGATCCTACAAGAACATCTTATCCAGACATTGTCAAGGCTAGAAGACTGTCTTTTCTGTATCAGAGAAAAGCAAACAACATGTTTGTACTATCAAATATAAGTGTTAAAAGGGAACAGAGAATATTTGATATAAGTGAGCTGGGTTATAATTATTGGGTCAGAGTAATTAGTTTTAGATGATAAATATTGAACATCTCCATCATTTCATCCTCTTTATCATATATAAACTGATCATTATCAATCAGGTGAGCGGTGCGGAAAACAACCTCTGAGGCCGAATTTCTAATTAGAGGCAAAAACTCACACCACCGTCCCGTGCCTCCACAGTAACGCCCTGAACATGCAGAATCACCTTTTTAGGATGGTTTGAGAGATTATAAAGTTTTGGAGAACTCTGTTGATTGTCATATTTCATGACTTATTTCAATGTTTGAGAGAAATAAAGATTTTGAGGAGAATTTTGCAATGAGTATGGTCTCACTTTATGGCTTATGTCAAAAGTTTTAAAAGGAATAATATATTTAGCAGGGATTAGTCTATTTACCCACAAAAACTAAGTTTTTCCAAAGAAATAGAACTTTTGAGAAGAAACATATATATATATAAAGGAACTAATCTATTTGTGTTAAACAAATAAAAGAAATAAGCTATTTAATTGGTTTTAAAATAAAAAGAACCAATCTAATTTGTTTTAACCAAAGAACCAATCTAATTTGTTTTAACCAAAAAAGAAAAGAACCAATCTAATTTGTTGTGTTAAACAATTAAATGGAACTTATACACTTTCAAAGATGTGGGAAATAATTCTCAAACACACAACAAAATAGCCCTTTATGGGCACAAAAATAAAATAAGTTTGAAACTTCTTTGATATCAACTATTGCCCAGGAAAGTAAAAACAACCGGTTTGAACTTAAAAAATGAAATAGATCAACCATTCTTCTTCACAGCATCCATCCCCTTTTTTTTTTTTTTTTTGTTTGTTTTTGGTGTGGGAGGGTAAGTTCAGTGTCTTTCCTGGGGAGTGAGTGCCCCGTTTTCAGAACACGTTCTTGCTGTTCCTTGGGGATTTGTTCGTGGCAGAAATTGTTGGGCACAAATCCATGTCATCTGGGGGGAGGGGGGGTTCTTTGTGTGTGGAATAAGTTCATTTCATTCTGGGGGGTGAGAAGAGTCTTTTTCTTCTGGGGGGAGCTTTTGTTCAAGTCTTCTTCTTCTGTGAGTTTCTGTGCGAGTCTTTTTCTTCTTGGGTTTTTGTCAAAGTTCATTTTTGTTCTTTGGGGAGAGCTTTTTGTTCAAGTCTTTTCCTTCTTGGGTTTTAGTCAAAGTTCATTTTTTTCTTTGGGGAGAGCTTTTTGTTCAAGTCTTTTTCTTCTTGGGTTTCTGTCAAAGTTCATTCTTTTCTTTGGGGAAAGCTTTTTGTGCGCCTTGTGGGTGGAGGGCATCAGGCAGTTTGATGGCTTCAGTCTTGTCCAGCTGTCTGTTGTTTAGTCTATTCAGGCATGAATTGCGGGCACAGTAGCAGGTCGCAACCCTGAATTGTGTGTGGCATAGTGTAGTCAAGCCACAAAGTGGGGAGCTTTGCTCTGACCAGATCCATCTCAAAATCTGGCTCAGCGATCGTTCCAAACTTCCTTTTCAGGGGAGCACCGGTCACTCAGATGTAATAGCTGCTGCTCTTTCTCTCGAGAAGATGACGCGTCCTTTCCACCACCTGTTGGGGTCCCGTTCACCCTCGTTTTCAGCCGTCCCTAGCAGGACCTCGAGTCAAGGCGGGATTCACTGGCATCACTGGCAACTCCCCCTGAAGGAGTTCCGGAAACCTGTAGTCTTTTTGAGAGGAGAACTGGACACCAAAAACTTGCAATTTGTCAAATAAAACTAAGGCCTTCGGATCCCATGAGCCATTTGTGGTCTGGGGAAGGTCAAACTGTGGGTAACTCCTTAACTTAACTTAAACTAAATTCTGTAATTGGCTATAATAATAATTGTTTCTTTTAACTTAAAATAAAATTCCATTCTTACTATCTAAAACATTTGTATTTAATGGCAAAAAACAACACAACAACAAATGATTTCATTCTTCAGTGAAAATGAGTAATCACTCACTCTGATTTGAGGTTATTTTAATTAGTAAGTTATTCTTAATTAGCATGATCATCAAAATGAGTAGCAGGAGACGGAGACGTTTTATACTCACCTAAAATACTTTACCTTTTTCATAGTCTGTAGAAAAAGTCTAAACATACATACAGACATAGACAGACATATACGTACAGACAGACATACATACATATAGACACACATACATATATACATATAGACGGACATACATATAGACATGCATACATATATACATATAGAATTTACAATAAAAACATGTGGTTCATGTGCTCAAAATAAGTCCAGTCTATAGTCAGGGTCAGTCGTGTTTTAAAAATATAGAACCACCACATTTCAAAATTAACCTTTCAAATCAACCTGTTGAATAGATCCAAACCTCCAGGGCGTCCCCCATCTTTTTTTCTCTTTGGATCTGTTAAAAATAAATACCTGTTTATTAAACGACATATACCAAAGAAATGTGGTTTGTAGGTTTATCTGATTTATCCTACAGTACAACGTGCTTCTTAAATGATCCTTTAAATGGCTATGCTGTTGAATATAAAAATCTAAAAAGTTATTTTTTGTATAACTGATCATCTAATCAATGAATGAGCTGTTTCCTTTTATGAGCCTTCATTAATGTTATTAGTGATATATATATAATAAAAACCCACTTTTATTCTTCCAAACTTTAACATGATGTGAGTTGTTTTGAGCCTCTCTGTAATATACACTGTTCACTATATTAGCTAGTGTCTGTTGCTTTTTCTATATAATTTGTTTTCGTTTTTGTTTTGTTTTTCCTCTCGTTTCACTGTCTGCTTGGCTTGTTTCTATCGTACAGCACCTTGGTAGGCCCGCATCAGCCTAAGTGCTCTATAAATAAAGTGGTATGGTATAAATAACAATCTAAGATTTAAAGCATAAAGCTATAAAAATTGTTCTAAAAATCTCTTAATCAATTCCTTTGTGGAAAACCAGACCAACCAAAATGCATTCCCGTCAAGGACAATCCTTCCTTCAGCTCCACAAAACTTTTGCATGAATGTTTGTGGAGACACAAATTTAATCTGCAAAAGAAAATATAAACATTAACTTTTGTTTCAGGGTTATGAGCTGGGATCAGTATCTCTGTACCATCACGGAGTTACTGGAAGCGGAAAAATAAGTCGTCAGACCCACACAATATAAACTACAAATTCTGTGGCCTTGCTCTAGCAGGCCATATCATGAGAATGTGTTACATTAAATAAAATTAAGCAGACTGCAGTTTTGAAACACGATACCAGGATTATTGACAGATCTTCACAGATCCATACGGGGGGCATGACCTTCAGCTGGACAGTTGGCGTGGTTGACTTCAAGACCTGTTCTCTTTGTCTTTCTGGAGAACCTGTTCAGCTCCCTCTTGTCACAGCATCCAGTGAGATCTTTGTTTCTGGGCGAGATCTTTGTTCATCATCGATCCATCACACCCGGACCGCATATACTGGTCATTTGTGTTTGATGACCGTGTTCTGACAGTTCTTTGTGAAAGTCTTTGCGGTGTCTTTTGTTCAGAGAAAAGTCCAGTGCACAGCCCTCGTTCAGTGCCATAGTTCTTTAAGCCCCTCGAATGTTTATTTTGAGCAGGGCAGCCTGGGAGTCCAGCCTTGGTGTTCTCGGTGAAGTCAGTGAGCCAGCTTCTGGACATGCCCTTAATATCAAATCTGATCCAATCCAATCAATAACCACAGTAGTTTGTGATTCAAAAATTCAGACGCTGCATGTGTGTTTGACATGGTCCTATCTTAATGTACTGTATGTACTACTACCTATGTGTTTTTGCCAAAGGTGGGCAAATTAACGCTAGGGAGCGCTAAAGCACTATTCCGCTTACAGTGGACCTAAACTTTTTGTCAGTGTTTTTGTGAATTGACTAACTTTTATAATTCATAAGCGGATTTCTGCTATTTTTATTTAAAATGCATTACCGCTAATAACTAATTATCTATCAGTAAAAAAGAAAAAACCTATTTTACAGGCTTTTAAACTGCTAACAGACAGACGGAGCAATGCATATTCTGGTGATGTGGTCCGTGACCGTGAGCAGTCGTCCGGAGCAGTCGTCCGGTTGGTTGATTTATGAGCGGGGCCCGCCCCAACGGGCCCTGGCTATTGGCTACTCTACTACTGTCATGTGACAAGAAAGACATGATTGGTCAAGTTAGCAGCCGCCAGTGTTTTCTCTGCAGCCTTATTGCTCGAACAGTGAGTAGACGTTAACAACATGGAGGGTGAACAACAACAACAAGTTATGGATGTTCCTCAGCGGCCTGTGGATGAACCACGTGTGGAAGAAGGATCTTCATCCGCTGTGGCTGAGGAAGTCACCGAAGAGAGTCCAGAGTGTCACCCGTGGCCACACCTGAAGGACTATTTCATTTTTGACTCGAAAGATAAGTTGAATGAAAAGTCTATGTACTTTCAGTGTGTCTTGTGCCAACCAAAACAAACGTTAATCAAAGGACAGTTGAGGAGTCTTTTCAATCTGAAGTCGCATGTCAGCCGAAAACATCCAACACACGCTGCGCAGTTCGAGTTGGCAGTGAAGTCCGGGTCCTTACGTGGAAAACACAGACTTTCTGTGGAGAGCAGTGTCAGCAGCAGCCACTCACAACCAAAGAAAGCACGGCAGGCCAGCCTCACTGAAACTTTCTTTAAATCATCCTCCACTGCCGTAAAGCAGTCTATGGTGGACACACAGATTGTCGACTTGTTTGTCCACAATATGCTACCGCTGCGTGTAGTGGAGTCTCCCACCTTCGTTGGCCTGATCAAGCTGTTAAACCCCAGTAAGTCATCAATGTCTCGACGCACCCTAGGCAGGAGGATTTCGGCCCGCCATGGACAGCTGGAAGAGCATCTGACGAGGTATATATATATATACAAGTATTTTTTTTTAGAATGGTGTTCTGTACGTCATATTTACTGTATGTTATTATATGTATCCATCCACTCATGACACAGGCTGTTGTTAAACTTAAAATCTGAGTGAAGAACAAGAACAACAAAATGGCAGAGGCTGATGTTAGACCACCCCCCTCCCTATTGTTTACTTTACTATCTTCAGACAGAGCAGGTCCTCCCCCCCTCCTCCCCTCCCCCCTCATCAGGCAGCACATCTACTGTTCTGTTTGAGTAGAAACACTAGCTGTTAGTCTTAGGGTTTTTGACAAAAACATTTTGCAATAAATAAATAGCTTTTCTTTTTTGTCAAGTATTTTCTTTTTAACAAGTTTTTTTTTTTTTAGAATGGTGTTCTACGTCATATTTACTGTATGTTAATATATGTATCCATCCACTCATGACACAGGCTGTTGTTAAACTTAAAATCTGAGTGAAGAACAAGAACAACAAAATGGCAGAGGCTGATGTTAGACCACCCCCCTCCCTCCTATTGTTTACTTTACTATCTTCAGACAGAGCAGGTCCTCCCCCCTCCCTCCCTCCCCCCTCATCAGGCAGCACATCTACTGTTCTGTTTGAGTAGAAACACTAGCTGTTAGTCTTAGGGTTTTTGACAAAAACATTTTGCAATAAATAAATAGCTTTTCTTTTTTGTCAAAATATGAATATATGTTTCATCTATCTGTCATTTATCAACTTTCTGAATTGTAATATTTAAATAATATGTGTGTGTGTTACAAATTTATTTAATAATGCATTATTTTTGTATACAGTTTGCTGAAGAACATCCCATGGATTGCAACTACTGCAGACTGCTGGTCTGCACACAACAAGTCGTATCTGGGGATGACTGCACATTGGCTGGACCCTGAGACCCGTGCGAGGCAACATGCTGTCCTGGCCTGTACGAGAATCAAAGGACGCCACACCTTTGATGTTCTTGCTCAAGCTATGATGGACACTCATTATAAGTTCAACATACAAGACAAGGTGATCCGGACTACAACGGACAATGCAAAAAACTTTGTGAAGGCCTTTGTACAGTTTGGTTCAGAGGCTGAAGTCTTGCCAGACATTCGTGAGGCTGCTGGTGATCCAGATGATGAGATCATCCAGGTTGCAGATCCAGAGGCTGGGCACGAAGACGTGGTGGTGGAGTACATCTCTGTTGATGCCATCCTTGATGAGCCCAGTGGCGTGGAACGCAACCTGCCTGTACACATGAAGTGTGCCGCCCATACTTTCAATTTGGTAGCGAGTGTAGATGCTGACAAGGCTCTTGAAAGTGCTCCATTCAAGTCAGCCTACAGGAAGTCCATGGCTAAGGCACAGGGACTGTGGAATCTTCAGAACCGCAGCACAGTGGCAGCAGACAGCATATTTGATGCTCTGAAGAGGAGGCTGGTGGTTCCCAACAGCACCAGATGGAACTCCATGTATGACTCTGTTCTCGTGCTCAACAAAGTCTTGGAGAAAAATAGGGTCGCTCTCCACAATGTGATGACACAGCAGAAGCTCCAGACCTTCACCGAAACAGATGTCAGCTTCCTGAATGAGTACGCCCAGGTGATGTCCAGTGTTGCGAAGGCCTTGGATAAAGTCCAGGGAGAAGACCAGGCGTATCTTGGTAGTCTTCTGCCAACAGTAGCGGCTACGATGATGAGGTTGAGGGAAGCCAAGTCAAAACATCTTGTGTACTGCAGTCCACTGATCGATGCACTATTGGCAGGCATTAAGAAAAGGTTTGGGCACCTTCTACAAGATCAGGAGTGCCAGCTGGCTGCTGCCTTTCATCCCAAGTTTCGCCTGTTCTGGCTGGAGAAATTTGATAGCAGCCAGGTTGGCAGAGTGGTTAAAGCCATGGAGTCTGTCATAAAAACAGCCCTGGAGCAAGCACCCTGTGATGTGGCCAGCAACTCCCCCAGCAATGATGATGATGATGAGGGAGAAGATGATCTCTTCAGCAGCATCAGGCCCACTGAAAGCCGGAGCAAGAGGTCACTGAAGTCCAAAGCACAGAGCATTGTAAAGACCTGGCTGGAGACAACCCCAAAGGATGTGTTGACCGATGCTGCCTTTTTGGGTGAGCAGGTACTCATCGATCTGTTCACCAAATATAACACACCCATCCCCTCCAGTGCAGCAGTTGAACGCCTGTTCTCGATGGGAAAGGACATTTTGAGGGCCAAGAGAGCCAGCTTGTCTGACACCAATTTTGAAGTGTTGATTTTTATGAGAGGCAACCAGCATCACATGGAGGAGATGAGCACAGAAGAACAGTCAGAGTAGCCTGAAGTTGAGGAAGGGCAGGGAATAAAACTGTTACACTAAGTGACTAAAAACATTTTTTTTTCTATTTCTCATGTTTTATAATCAAAAAAGGCGTTCAATACAAGATCAACTGGACTTTATTTGTTGCAGAAAACGTTTCACCCTTTATCCAAAAGGCTTTTTCAATCCAGAATGGCAGCTGTGAGACTGAGAAGAAGTTTTATACTAATAAAACGCATAAAACTTCAGTCTCACAGCTGCCATTCTGAACGTTTTCTGCTACAAATACAGTCCAGTTGATCTTGTATTGAACGCCTTTTTTGATTTTATCATGTCCTGGACGACTGAGAATTTTCACCAGCTTATGTTTTATAGGCATTTTGTTGTGTATATACTTTTTATATTTTTATATATTTGTTTAATCACATTGTGTTTATTTACTCATGGCCACCACAATTTTTGAGTAGATGTGTTTTTTCAGTAATACAGTAAAATAGTGTCTGGAAATGTTTTTTTATTTCTTCTTTATTTCTTTCCAAAGAAAATCAAGGTTTTCATGCATGCACATGACATGTGCACAGAAATTAACAAGCACAAATTCACAGCTTTTTCATTTTGTGGCTTTTTTGTACCCATTAAAGTAGATGAAAACTTTACGGCATATATACTGTATTCATTGTAATTGTTTTTAGAATGACACACATGTAAGTTCAGTTGAAGTTCTATATATCTGCATGTAGATTTACTTATTGCAAATAAATGAGTGTTCCTCCACACAAAATTTGTTTTCACTGCTGTTTCAAATACTGTACTTAAAAAAAATACAGAAAAAGCTGACATTAGACGTGATAAATGCAGTCAGTCAGTGTACTCATGTATACGGTCCTTTAAAAAGATTTTCTGTGAATTTTATACTATAACTATTTACATGATGTCTTAACCACATTTTGTAATAAAAAATAAATCATTAAATAATAAACAATAAACTTTATTTGTATAGCACCTTCCTACAATGCCTTGCATTGACCAAGGTGCTTAACAGGACAGAAAATATAAAAACCGGTACAATAAATCGGTGAATGAATGGAAACAAATAAAAATGCTACATACTATACCAAATTTATAAAAGTTACACACTGAAAGCTTTTTTGAACATCATAAATGATTGGAGTCAGAGGCAGAAATTATTTAAAAAATAAAATAAAAATATGTCAGCTTGAGCTTCCTTCCAAACCAATGAGTTCAAAATTAAATAAAAAAATAAGAGGTTGGTTGAATGAATGAAGATAAATTATTTAAAGCTCTTATCTTATGCTGATAAAGACAGACATCTAGTGGTCAAATGGAGCAACAGCAACAAAAGTTTTATTCCTCCATGCTCTGCTGTAGTGCCGCTCCCATAATGCATTGCAACGCTCCAGTTTTCAGAAAACAATTAAAATAACTTCTTTATCGATGCATTTTTAATAAAAAATCTAAACAAAACAAAAAAAGACAAAGAAACACAGCAATCCTGAAGTCAACAACACATTAAAAATTTTACATTTTTGCACCTTGACCGAAAAGTGTATGTAAGGAGATGACATCCCAGTCGATTCGGTGTCAAGAGGTAATACAAGGTGTAGTCATACACCACTAGTCGGCAGTGTAGTGCAAATTTTGCATTACTTGTTGCTGGCTTCCCAATGTTGAATGTAAATAGCGGTTTCAAATTAGCTTCCCCTAATTTTCTGAAGGCAGTTGTGCTTATGAAATTGTGGACCTAAAAAAATTAATAAGCGTTTTAGAAATTGTGGAACTAATATTTTAATTAGCGTTGCCCACCTATGGTTTTTGCAAGTGTCGTGAGGTCCAGGACTTACGTTTTCCTGCTTCCACAACCATCGCGAGGCTGCTTCTTGAATAGAGCCACCTCTGCAAGTCTGGTTTGCACAATGGAATTTTAAAATGTTCATTTACATAAAAGTGAATTTTCAACAGAGGCATCCTTTTAATCTGATCTGCATAATAGATCTAAAATCATTAATTTACGTATGAGTAAAATTGTCAATTTAACCTGAAACTAGAAATTTTACCACTTGTCAGTGGTTTACTTATCAAAAGTTAAAGCATGGGCTCCGTTTTAATCTTCCATATTATTATTACTGTATACACAGCCCCAATCTGTTTGAATAAAAACAACCCTTCTTACTGCTGTCAAAGATTATGCATTGTATGGTCAAATGATATGTTATTCTAATTCCCGTTCAAATATACCAGACCTCTTTTTGCCATTAATGGTCATAATTTATGCAAATCAATATCAAAATTAGGTTTTAACAGTGAAATGTGTCTTTTATTACTGGCGAGCTGGCTGGATTCTTGTGCGCATTTAACCTACTTGCTGAAAAGTTACTCCTAATAAAGCATTTTTATTATTAATCATTTCAGTCACATTATATAACTCTTAAAAGGAAACAGCACTTATGATCTACTTAACTGTGTAACAGCTCTTTAAAATTGATAAAACATTTTCAATGTATGCAAAAATCGTTTAAAAATGATGAATTTAAACTGAGCGTTTCAACTTACAATCTAGTCAAAAATCTATTTGACAAGAATATATATATATTTTTTTATTCTTTATAAGTGTCAAAGTTTTATCAATTTAGTTAAACTTTTAAAAGACAGAATTTACTGGCAAGTCTAAAAATAAATTTCTGCTAAATTTTTCTAAGACTTGTTATCCTAAAATGCCTAAACTTAATTTTGATCTGATTATGGTTGTTAATTTAAATTAACAGGCTTATTATAAAAGTTTAAATAGTCAATAATTGTAATTCAATGCAGTATACCGGTAATACTTGCTCTACTTCCCATTTATTTTGCATTAAATC
>JBBPBX010077077.1:3029-16955 GCA_038048925.1 Garcialebias charrua
TATATATATATATATATATATATATATGTGTGTGTGTGTGTGTTATTAGAGGTTATAAGAAAAAACACTGTTCGTTGAAGTTTTGATTACAAAGTTACAAAATTCGAGTCTACAGACGAATAAATTAGGAATAAAAAATGTTCAAATTGTTTGTTGTTTGGAATTTTATACAGGAGGAACCTGAGGCTCCAACTTTTTGTTATTATTTATTCTGACTACATTATTATTTTGTTATTACTATATTATTATTAGTTCTCTGTTATGAACAAGTGACAGTTGACCTAGTGACAAGCTGTGTGACTACTGGCAACAATTGTTGCCAGTCATAAAAATGCCATTTTCTTCAAATCAAAATAAAGAATGATGAAAATAAACACATAACATGATTCAGAAGGACCCAACTGATAAAATGATATGCCTTTCAACTCTGAAAAAAATTTGGGCTTAAACGGGTTAAGATAACTTACCAAAAGCCCTCTGCGCACGCCGCCATTTGCAGCTCCTTTTTTTAGCATTAGCCCACTGATAGCTTTTCCTCCTCCGAGCGGGCGGTGTTAGCTCCGCTCGTTACATGCGGCGCTTTTGGGAGCGATCGCTGCTTCAGTCCACACACAAACAAAGTTCACAGAATGTCTCCAGTTAATTTATCCGCATGAGGCAACCTTTGACCGGACCCCCGGACCTCAAAAGTCAGTAGCTCCCAGCAACTCCCGCACGCAGATGGTGTCTTCGCCGGCGGTCTGCAAAACAAAAGGCTTAAAAAAAAAAAAAGGGATGCCGCGACCGGGAGGCGAACCTGTGTCCTTCGGATGACGAGTCCGCTTCACTACCTCTAGGCCAACCGGGCAGTTATGCAAAAAGCAGTCTTTCATCGTATAAGAAATAATCACAACCACCTACATTTAGAACGCTGAAGTTTTGATTAGATTTTGATGAAGTGAAAGGTATTCTTAAAATAAATAAGTTGCTAATCTGAAAATATATCGATCAGTGGTGCTTGATGGTACAGACTGTCGCCCCGCGAGAGAGTGTGCACAGTTTTCTGCCGGCTGCGCGTTGGGAGCGATATTACACTAAAAATTGAACTAAAACGTAAAAATAACAATTATAAAGTATTATTATGTCGATGTATATATCTAGTCTCACCCCGATTTCTCCGAAACAAAAGGCTTTAAAAAAAAGGGGGAAAAAAAAAGATGCCATTGACAGGATGCGATCTCCGCTCTCCTGCGTGGCGCTCAAGTGTCGTAACCGCTCAACCAAACTGACAGTTGTGCAAAAGTAGTCCTTCATCATATAAGAAACAAGTCCAAACCGCGAGAGTGTGTGTGCACAGTTTCAACGAGACAGAGTTCATTCAAACAAGGTAATAAAACATTCTGGTTTTACTCGAGATGTGCTGCATGGCTGGAGCAGGGCAAACCCCTAGCCCCCCGGGGGCTAAATAAATGAATAAATGACCGCCAGGTCAGCTCCTAAACCGCTAGGCAACCGTGACATCTTTTATACTCAAGTGGGTGGAGCATCACCAGGGGTTGCTAGGTGAGGGGCTGGACTCAGGTTTGAGGTGATTGGCTACGGTTTGTGACGTCACAAACCGCAGGAAGTGTGAAACGAAGCGTTTTTAATCACAGACAAATAAATCTACTTAGAGTAAATAAACCACTGGGTGCATTTTTTTGGCACAAGGACTGTTTTTTTATGAAGTAAATACCCAAAGTTGAGTAAAAAAACATTAAAAAGTGAATTTTGCATGTGTGGTCCCCTTTAAGTATCTCGGGATCTTGTTCACGAATGAGGGAAAACTGGAGCGTGAGATCGATAGGCGGATAGGTGCAGCGTCCGCAGTGAAGCGGGCGCTGTACCGGTCTGTCGTGGTGAAGAGAGAGCTGAGTCAAAAGGCAAAGCTCTCAATTTACCGATCGATCTACGTTCCCACCCTCATCTATGGTCATGAGCTTTGGGTTATGACCGAAAGAACAAGATCTCGGATACAAGCGGCTGAAATGAGTTTTCTCCGCAGGGTGGCTGGACTCTCCCTTAGAGATAGGGTGAGAAGCTCGGAGTAGAGCCGCTGCTTCTCCACATCGAGAGGAGCCAGTTGAGGTGGCTCGGGCATCTGGTTAGGATGCCTCCTGGACGCCTCCCTGGTGAGGTGTTCCGGGCATGTCCCACCGGGAGGAGACCCAGAGGAAGACCCAGGACGCGCTGGAGGGACTATGTTTCTCGGCTGGCCTGGGAACGCCTTGGGATTCCCCCGGAGGAGCTGCTCCAAGTGGCTGGGGAGAGGGAAGTCTGGGCCTCCCTACTTAGGCTGCTACCCCCGCGACCCGACCCCGGATAAGCGGAAGAAGATGGATGGATGGATGGATGACTACGTATTACTACTACTCTATATTTTAAAATAGGGATGCACAATATTATCTGTAGGGTATCGGTATTGGCTGATATTAGCGATAGATTAAATATCGGATATCGGCCATTCCATCAAAATAACTCACCGATATAAAAGGTGCCGTTTTTTTTCTTTAGTATGTATTTATATAGTGCTTAATCATTTTCAGCCCCCTTTTTGGCATCTGCATTTGGTAGCAGGCCAAATTGACAAAGATCATGCAGAATTATGTAGTATTTTAATTCCAAAGCAGAGAAAGTTATGTAATCTCTGTAAGTAGGTCTAGGAAAATATATTGGTATTGGTATCTGTTATTGGCCAAATAAGTTTTAACATATCAAATATTGCCCAAAAATTCAATATTGTGCATCCCAACTTTGAAATATTAAGACTAAAAATACCACACACACACACATACAATTTCCATACGGAATGGGGGGAGGACTTTTTTCTTTTCACAATGTTATATTGGAAGTGCATTTGCCTCATCTGCATGTGTACCGGAGCGGCACTTTCAGACTATATTCATAAATACTATGGCACCGACTTCCTTCCAAAAAGCGAGCAGAGAAAGAAAATGTGGAAGGAACTACAAAACGGATTCCAAAAAAAGTTGGGACACTAAACAAATTGTGAATAAAAACTGAACGCAATGATGTGGAGGTGCCAACATCTAATATTTTATTCAGAATAGAACACAAATCACAGATCAAAAGTTTAAACTGAGAGAATGTATCATTTTAAGGGAAAAATATGTTTCAAAATTTCATGGCGTCAACAAATCCCAAAAAAGTTGGGACAAGTCCATTTTTACCACTGTGTGGCATCCCCCCTTCTTCTTACAACACTCAACAGACGTCTGGGGACAGAGGAGACCAGTTTCTCAAGTTTAGAAATAGGAATGCTCTCCCATTCATGTCTAATACAGGCCTCTAACTGTTCAATCGTCTTGGGCCTTCTTTGTCGCACCTTCCTCTTTATGATGCGCCAAATGTTCTCTATAGGTGAAAGATCTGGACTGCAGGCTGGACATTTCAGTACCCGGATCCTTCTCCTACGTAGCCATGATGTTGTGATTGCTGCAGAATGTGGTGTGGCATTATCTTGTTGAAAAATGCAGTCTTCCCTGAAAGAGATGACATCTAGATGGGAGCATATGTTGTTCTAAAACCTGAACATACCGTAATTTCCGCCTGATAGATCGCACCTTTCTATAGGTCGCTTTGTCCAATTATTGGCAAAAAATGGGAAAAATCATAAACAGATCGCACCTTTATTTAGGTCGCATCTATTATGCGTCACCGCTATGCGACCCGTCAGCGCCTCATTTGCCCTGCTGAAAATGGCGGCCACAGAAGCGAGCGAGCACGGAAGGACTTTACAAGATTAACACAGTAAAAACAATTATTTGTTTGCTAAAAATTATAGCTGACATTATAGCACAAGGGTTCGGTTCCTGAGCTTAACCGTTCCTTAATAAATTCACGAAATGGTAAAATCTGCTGGATTTAAATTGTTTCGCTTTGACGTCTTCCAAACGGTCGCGTGCACTGCGAAAATAAATTATAAATAAATCGAATTTTATCTCAAATGTCTCATACAGGTCACAGTTTGTAAATGAAACCCAAATAATTACTTTCTGTAAGCTGAAAGAAAATCCACCGAGTGGTTTATGAGCTATTTAGACAAATAGTAACAGGAAAATAACCCGAAGCTAACGCGACACGTTTACGTCTATAAAACAACAAATTTTATCTCAAATGTCTCATACAGGTCACAGTTTGTAAATGAAACCCAAATAATTACATTCTGTAAGCTGAAAGAAAATCCGCCGAGTGGTTTATGAGCCATTTAGACAAATAGTAGCAGGAAAATAACCCGAAGCAAACGCGAACACGTTTACGTCTATAAAACAACAAATTTTATCTCAAATGTCTCATACAGGTCAAAGTTTGTAAATGAAACCCAAATAATTACATTCTGTAAGTTTGAAAAAAATCTGTCCTGTGGATCATGAGTTATTTATCTAAATAGTATCTGTTTAGGTAGCTATCGCTAACAACAGTACATGCTAAAAGATCGATTTTTTTCAATCTCAAACATCTCATAAAGCTAGTCACTTGTAAATGTCCATAAAGTGATTACTTTCTGTAAGTTTGATAAAAATCTGTCCTGTGGTTCTTGACTTATCTTGCTAACAAACACAGCTAACAACACAGCTAATAGTAGTTACCTCCAGAGCAGGAGGCCGGGTAGCGACAGAGTAAGTCCGACCAGAGGAGGCTTTCTTCGGACACATGAGGTGGGAACGGTCGGTGGACTCTCTGGAAGTGTCAGGGCTCCAGAGCAGGAGGCCGGGCTGCGACAGAGTCAGTCCGACCAACGGAGGCTGCCTTCGGACACATGAGGTGGGAACGGTCAGTGGGTGTACCCTAGTGGCCGAAAGTGGTACTGCACCATTTTTTGCCAAAATGAAAAACGGTCATATCTGAGCCAAAAATTTGTCAAAAAATATGGGAAAAAATCCATAAACAGGTCTCACCTCTCTATAGGTTGCAGGTCGTGCAAATTATGCAAAAAGCTGCAACCTATAGTCCGAAAAATACGGTAGTTCTCTGCATTAATGGTGCCTTTCCAGACATGCAAGCTGCCCATGCCACAAGCGCTCATGCAACCCCATACCATCAGTGATGCAGGCTTCTGAACGGAGCGTTGATAACAACTTGGGCTATCCTTGTCCTCTCTGGTCCGGATGACATGGCGTCCCAGTGTTCCATAAAGAACTTCAAATCGTGACTCATCTGACCACAGAACAGTCTTCCATTTTGCCACACTCCATTTTAAATTACCCCTGGCCCAGTGCAAACGTCTGAGCTTGTGGAGCTTGCTTAGAAATGGCTTCCTCTTTGCACTGTAGAGTTTCAGCTGGCAACGGCGGATGGCACGGTGGATTGTGTTAACTGACAATGCTTTCTGGAAGTATTCCTGAGCCCATTCTGTTATTTCCTTGACAGTGGCATTCCTGTTTGAGAAGCAGTGACGTTTAAGGGCCGGTAGATCACGAGCATCCAGTAGAGTTTTACAGCCTTGAGTCAGAGTCAGAAGCCGTGTTTCCATCAAGGTTTCTAGCTGCGCATTTTGAAGTATCGCAGCAGAAAAGCTTAATGGAAACGGCAAAATGCGAAGTTACTTCCTCAAATTCGCCAAAAAGTTTATACGCTCGCTTGAGGTGGTTTTTGGGATCTTCGAAAATGAGCAGATGCGCAAAACGACAGATGGAAACAGATTTGCCGACTCAGTTCTGCCGTAGCGAACATTCACGTCACGTGACGTTCAGCTGTTTCCGCTCCGGACAACATGTAACATCGCTAAAACTAGTTGGCATGACAGAATAAATACAACTTGCCCGATAGCAACACATACCTGAAATATTCTCTCCATTTTGACGAGATGTGTGGCCGGGTTCTGTTTTCAACCGCTACTTCCTGTTTACTGTAGACATGCGTAACACTGACGTCTGACGTAATGACGCTGTGCATGGCCCGGTAGATGCGCTATAAGCCAGCAGATGGAAACACTTCTGCTTCGCATTAATTTGCATTTACATATTTGCGAGATTTCAAAAATTAGCTCAAAATTTGAAATGAAAATGGATGGAAACACGGTTAGAGTCAGAGAGTCAGAGAGTCTTTATTGTCATTTGCACCGCATGTGGTACATGTGATGAAAACGAGATTATGTACACAGGGTCCCAGTTACATCCAACAACAAATGCAAGAGAAAAACAGTAATAACATCTAGGATTAACTAAGAAAAACATCAACTAGTAATACACTAAGCCCTAATGTAATAGAAAAACATCATTATAAACAGCAGCACGAACACGAGTCTGTATGAGCAGATGGTCACAAATGAACACAGCAACAAGAAAACAGATCAGCATCAGCATGATGTGATATTTTGCAGTGTTATTCTTATTATTTATTTATTCATGAGTCTAACAGCCTCAGGGTAGAAGCTGTTCCTCAGTCTAGTGGTTCTACATTTGATGCTCCTCAACCTCCGTCCTGAGGGGAGTGGGGCAAAGAGTGAGTGTGCTGGGTGAGTGGGGTCTTTCATGATGCAGGTGGCTCTTTTCCTACATCTGGAGGTGTAAATGTCTGTGATGGTGGGGAGACTGACTCCAACAGACTTCTGAGCTTGACCCTTACGCACAGCGATTGTCCGAGATTCTCTGAATCTTTTGATGATGTTATGCACGACTGATGATGATAACTTAAAAGTATTTGCTATTTTACGCTGGGTAACACCATGGACCTTACCAAGCTCCGCCCACAGGGCCGCGTTTCATTGGCTAATGCCCATAACACGTCACAGCGCAGCTTCCACGTGCGTGCCGGTCTCACAAAACAAACGCTACGGTAGCGTTTGTGAGACCGGCACCACATGCTACTTACATTGCTAGCTAGCATACGTGCAGATTTTTTTTGCGTCAGGGTTGGGAAAATTGTCCTCCACCGTCAGTGGGGTATCTGTACCGGAGATGTCAGGTACCCTGACCGTATTTGTGGAAGTAAAATTCACCGCTTCCCTATATGTGAAACTGAATGCCTTGCTTGGATCAAAGCTTGTGCACGACCACAAAACTGAACAATTATTTCTTTCACCAGCAGAGAAGGGTTGACCTGCTTTTGAAACCTGCTAGTTAACAACACACGGTCACGATGAGAGAAAGCCACAGTTCACTGAACGTTCTGGAAGTTGGGAAGAAACAGCTCGGCTAACTCCACATGAGCTAGCTAACACAACGAGCTCTACTGTCGATTTCACCTAAAACTGCACAAAATCGTGACCCGAAGGCTGGATTTTAGCTAACACACTGAACAGCTGAGCTCATTTGCCCTCACAAAAGTCGCTGTCGGCGTGTTTAGCAGCTAAAGCAGCAACGGCTAACCAATGGAGATTACAGTTAGCATTAGCTTTGCGACCAAGGCACACTCAAACTTTTGCCAACAACATAAATCACTGATTTCAAAAGTAATCCTCAAAACCATGAATGCCTGACTTACCCAGCCTTGCAGGACAATAGTCATCAGTGATCCTGTCCACAGCTGTAATAATGCTGAGCGTTCAGGAGCTGATGTTTTCCTCATCAAACAGTAGTAGCATTAGCTGTGACGCGCACGCTGTTGGAGGCATCGCGTGGATCAAACAACTTGATAACGTCCACAAAAAAAAAAACATGAACTTGTTGGTTCCCCTGTCTATTGTCATGGCTGATATTTTGTTGGAATCTGGCAGAAATGATACACTATTCGACTCAGAAATACCCTGCAGTCAGTCGACGCCATGTTTTCCATTGAAACTAATGCTGAGCTTGGGAGACACGGAGACCGGCCGGAGTTTAGGGGGCGTTTCTGGGCGGAGCTTGGTAAGGTCCATTCTGGTATTGTTGCACTATCTTTCTGCGCAACAATGGTGGAATTGGTGATCCTCTTACCATCTTGGCTTCTGAGAGACACTGACACTCCGAGCTCTTTTTATACCCAATCATGTTGTCAATTGACCCAATTAGTGTTATTGGTCTTCCAGCTGTTCGTTATATGCTCAATTTCCTTTTTCCAACCACTTATTGCTACTTGTCCCAACTTTTTGGGGGATTTGTTGACACTGTGAAATTTTGAATCAACATATTTTTCCTTTAAAATGTTACATTTACTCAGATTAAACTTTTGATCTGTCATCTATGTTCTATTATGAATAAAATATTGACATTTGCCATCTCCACATCATTACATTCAGTTTTTATTCACAATTTGTTTAGTGTCCCAACTTTTTGGAATCCGGTTTGTAAAATCCCAGTTATCCGGACAGTAGTCATTTTTCTTACAGCTGACCACAGCAGCGAAGCATCAGTCCAAGTGAGTCACTTTAATCATTGTTAAAGCTGTACTATGTAACTTTGTAATGTAGTCTGTAACTTTTCTAACAATATATTTTTAACATATTTCTTCACTCTGTCACTATCTACTGACAGACTGATGTTAGACAAAGTAATCTCTGAAAAAAACTATAGTCCCCTTGCTTCTCTATCAGCATTTATAAAAACACTAAAAACACAGAGTGACCCGGACAATGACCAGCCAATAAAAACAGAGTTGTTTGTCACGCCCCAACCCACGCCCCCGCCTGTCCCAGCCCCAGCGCCGCGCACGTTCTCATTCAAAGGATTGCAAAGCGATGCAGGACTGTTTTGTATGTGACACAAATGTATTAAATATCCCTTCTTCATCCCAGAGCTGGACTTTTATTTTGTTTTTTTGCCAAAAGTCAAGTGATCGCTTCATCCTTCACTGACAGGAATGAGGAAATGGATTTGTCACGACTCACGAGCGAATTAAATCATGTCCAAAGTGGCTGGTGAACCTCTGCTGATTTCAGGCTGTTTTTGTGTTGTTGGACGAGTGATTCATGGTTTTATTATATCTTTTAAACCGTTATATTATCATATAAACACAGAACTTCGCAGCGCAGACAGGACATGTAGTGGGGGCGGAGCATTCCAGACATACCAGACCTGCACTGACAGAAAGAGGAAGTCACGAGCGAATTAAATCATGTCCAACGTTGCTTCGTGAAGCTCTGATGATTTCTGATGGTTTTTGTGTTGTTGGACAAGTGCTCTATGGTTTTATTATATTTTTCAAATGTTTTATTAACATATAATCACAGAATATTGAAGCGCTCCGAGCGGACACACAGCAGGGGGCGGAGCTGCAGAACTCAAGTTCAACAGAGAACGGACTGTGGCTCCCCCTCAGAGTCAGATATGGCTCTGAGGGGAGGGAGCAGAATGATTTCACCTGCTGGAAATTTTTCTAAGTCCCAGGGTACTGCAGAAACTACATAGTTCACCTTTAAGCACAAGAAGTCTTTTCAAGATGGAGGGATGGTAAAGGAGTCATTCGTTGTTCAGAGACTTTAAAAACAAATCAGAAATATTATCTTCCATCAAAGCTCTAAGGTATCAAGAAATACAGTTACAGTTAAAAGCAGCTGCTGGGCTGAGTTTTTACTTCTGTTCTCAAATTCTCAGGTTATTTTTCAAACATGAAGTTATTCTTGTTGCTTTCAGTTCCTTTGTGTGAAGAATGCAAGTTATTCAAAGTCAAAGTCAACTTTATTGTCAGATCTGCAATATGTACTGTACAGGACATACACAGGACCGAAATTGCGTTTCTCTCAGTCCCTCGGTGCAACAGTAAACATCTAAACATTGAAACACTGAAACATATAATAATAGACATAAGCATAAAATAGTAAAACTAACACTGTCCTGAGTTTTTGCATAGTGGTATAAGAGTATGAAAATTTACACCAACTCTAAAACTAAAACTAAAACATTAAACATTTAATGAACATAATACTGTCCTGAGTTTTTGCATACTAGTATAAAAAAAAGAGTATAAAAAGTATAACTAAAATAAAGTAAAGGTTTCTAGCATTGACATTTGCAAAGTGGCAAAGCAGCGTATGAGTTAATGTGCACAGTATATGTATGAGTTTAGTTTATTATTTTGCATGCGGACTGTAAAAATAAGTTGTCACTTTTTTTAACAAATGAGACGTCATTCATTCAACCTTTATTTATCCAGGTTAAGGCCCCAGTATAGCTCTGCGTTGGGCCGAACGCCGCTCAACGCCGTGCGAACGCCGCGGCACAAGCCTTTGAACGCGGGCGTGCACGCGCCAAGCTCAAATTTTACGACCGCGAGCGCAAGCACGTTGTCTCACAATAAACTGCCCGGAGCCGGACTGTTTTGTATGTGACACAAAATTAAATTCCTCTTCTCCATCCCTGATATGGACTTTTCTTTTGTTTTTTTTTGCCAAAAGTCAAGTGATCGCTTCCTCCTCCGCTGACTCCATGACTGAAATGATGAGGAAATGAATGAATTTGTCACGAGCGAATTAAACTCATGTCCAACGTGGCTGCAGGAGGCTCTGCAGATTTCCTGGTGTTCTGGACCAGCGCTCCCTGTTTTCATTTTATTTTTTAGAACTTTTTATTAACATATATACAGAACACCGCTGTGCAGCCCGTGCCTTTTTTTCCCCACCCAACCTGTCAATCAATTCAGTAGGTGTGTCAGCAAATGACCAATCAGCAACCTCAATTTGTCCCGTAGGTTAACGCTCTGCCCTGCATCTGCTCAAATGACGTCAAGAATTTGGAGCGAAAACGCTGGAGCCTCACGCTGAGCTATACTGTGAACTGCCTGCACACAGCACGTGTGCGTCGAGCGGTGTTCGGCCCAACGCAGAGCTATACTGCGGCCTTTAGTCTCATAAACCTGTATAAATAAAAGTTGAATGAATTAATCTAATCAGGAAGAATCATTTACAAAACAGACCTGTTTTAGACTGACAAGTTACATATAAAGTACAGACAACAATAAACTATAGTAAAATGCAATTAAAATAAAAGTAGTGTTATAAAACAATAAATCAAGGTGCCATATAAAACAAGGTAAAATACTAAGAACAACAACATAAAACAAAGCATACTTAATATGTTTTGTATTTTGATGGTAGGTAGATCACTTGGATGTGGTCATTTTAAAAGTAACTCACATGCTGAAAAAGTGTGGGCACCCCTAGGGCTGGACGATATGGCCAAAAATTTTATCACAATATATTTCTTAAATCCGGTCGATAACGATATAATTAGATATCGATATAAACAATATAAAAGCCTCAAAAAAACTATAAACTATACAAATAAATTAATGTTCACCTTTTATTTGTATTTAGCCTCCAAAACAATGGAAATCACGTCAAATAAACATAAACTTCTCAACCCAATAATTCTCAGTCAGGTCATCTGGACAGTTTCTTTTTTATAGAAACATTTCACCCTCCATCCAGAGGACTTCATCAGTCGGAGGAGTTCCAGCAAACTGTTTCCCCACCAAGCAGTAAACACCTTAAGTGGACCAGCCAGTTTGCTGGAGCCAAGATGGTTTCTGGGGACCAGCCTGTCTCTCGTCAACTCCTCCCAAGCAGGCAGCCACAGCCAAAGTGGTTCAAGACAAGAAAGTTCATGCTCAAGAATCAGGGTACTAAATCCAATAATTCTCAGTTGGGTCATCTGGACAGTTTTTTTTTATAGAAACATTTCAGCCTCCATCCTCCATCCAGTTTCTATAAAAAAGAAACTGTCCAAGGAATCAAGGAATCAAGGAATCAAGGAGTTTTATTAACATTGCATCAATTTTCACCGATTACAACGTAAGTATGTAGTTGCAGGCATCCAGAAGAGAAATGAGTGCAAAAGCTGCAGCAAAACAAAGCACATTACATGTTTTATCAACACACGATATGTTTTATCAACACACGACATGTTTATTCAACACATTGATATGCTCTTAGCGCGGCCAGGCCCAATCTGTCTCCAGATGAAGGTCAAAAGCAGGAAAAACAGGCAGAAACACTGGGATTCACAGCATTGATATTAAAAAAAGATGAATCACATTTTGTCTTCAAGACACCGCGTGATTCAGTAAAAACCATATCAGAGCACATTTAGGTACAATAACAAAGGAAATACGGCAGGCAAGGAGATTGGGTCTATGATTAATTTCAGACAAACACAAAGTTCAGCAGGTGTGCAGCTGGGTGTTATCTGAAGCTTCACAGAAATCTCTGGGGAGGGGGAGGGGGGGGGGCTCTTCAGCTCCTCACTCTGGGAGAATGGATTCCCACAGCCCGCTTTTCAAGGACATGTGCAGAAGCCAGATAATGTTCTTGTTTGTTATCCAAATAGACCACAGTGTTCTTTTCCACTGCCGCCTCCAAGTCTGTGGGTGCTGTTTCATGGCCGAAAGAAATCCAAATATGTGGTTCTGCTCTGCCCCGCTTTCATGAGCTTCCACCTGTCCCTTGATCGATCCTGGGTGGCTGCAAACAAGTCCCAAAACGGACAGCAGGTGCACGGTGGTCCACCACTGCACCAATCGTGCGATTGAGCTCATACAGCAGCTGGGATGAGGAGCCCACGACCCGGTTCAGAGAATTTTGCTGATCAGGCAGTCCCGACAGCGCTCTGATAGCCGCCGAAGCCTCCCTCAGCTTCCGATAACAAACAACTCCGGTTACGCCAAAAAACAGAGCAGTTGCTACCAATAATCCAATAATCCACAAATCCTCCACGTCTTCGACACTCAGAACGGACAGACACATGGGCTGCCACTGACCCCACGAGTCCAGCACGTATCCAGCCGCGTGTGTGTCGGAGGGACAGACAGCTTCTCCTGACACGGTCCGCTTCGTGGAAAAAATCTTGTCCAGATGACCCGACTGAGAATTATTGGATTTGGTACCTGGATTTGAGCATGAACTTTCTTGCCATACAATTCTCAACTGTGTCAATATTAATAGTTTTAACTTTAAACAACAACTTTAAAATTTATAGCATTGAAATTCATAGTTAATTAAATAAAACTTTTGGGTGTTGTTATTGATGAGAAGCTGACAGAAGCTGAACTCAATTCTGAGCGCATCCTGCCGGCCAGGTGACCATCGAGCTGGGAAACTGTCCCACGAAGCCGCGGTGGTTTTTTGTTTTTTTTGTTCCCACTCTCTCTTTCTGGACCCCAGCTGAACATCCCATCTGGACCTGTGGTTCTACCTGGTCCCAACTAGAACCGCACGGAAGGAATTTCGCTGACTTTTTCTGCTGCCTTTTGTTTGATTGACCTTGTGGAGTAGGGAAAGTGTACCTGGCCGAACCCGTGTCCCAGGACCTGAACAGAATCCGAGTTGGCTGTGGGGGACTTTGTTTACATTAAAGCCTTCTCAGCCTCTGAGCGGCCCGTTACCCAAAAACTGAGGACTGTTCACCT
This sequence comes from Garcialebias charrua, assembly GCA_038048925.1. Lineage (NCBI taxonomy): Eukaryota > Metazoa > Chordata > Actinopteri > Cyprinodontiformes > Rivulidae > Garcialebias > Garcialebias charrua. Next base: position 16,329 of record JBBPBX010077077.1, read on the forward strand.
CCGTGGGAACCGCGCTGTGCTCAGCTGGAGGTGCGGCTGCTTTGAAGTGCCGTTGAACTGGATCGGAGCAGGACCGGGTGAGCAGAACCGGACCTCAGCCTCTTCGGCCAGCCTCGCCATTTTTTTTAATGGAGGTGGCCTCACGTGCTCACCGAGCAGAAGCAGAACCGGACCAGTGACATCATGTGCTGCGGAGCACCGGGCTGTAAGCAGAACCGGACCAGTGACTCTCCATCCTCCCCGATCAGTCTCATTGTTTTTCAGCCGGGGTTGGCCTCTCTCTCTCGGAGGACCAGGAGCAGCGTGAAGTGAAGCGTGGAGGAGCTGCTGTTTGTGTGCTGTTCCCTTTCAGTCAGTCACTGCGGTGCAACACATTATGTATGGGAAATTGGTTCACCTGAAGAATTTTTAACACACTTTTTAAGGCCAATGAGACTTCAGCGTCACCAGGGGGCTCCGCCACCTCTGGTATAAAGGACGCTGTACTGTTTGTGCACGTGAGGACTCCAGACAAAGTTTTCATCGGATTTCATCGGCCCTGGATAATAATAACTTTTATTCCGGATCACGCTGTTGCGCCCTGCTGACCTGAAACAGGTTAGGATCATGCCTTTAATTTCAGGAAGA
>JBBPBX010077078.1:0-16954 GCA_038048925.1 Garcialebias charrua
CAAATCGATTTTGGGGCTTTCAGAATCGATTCTGAATAGCCAGGACTAAGAAAATCGATTCTTAAAAAATAAAAATAAATCGATTTTTTTTTTTCCTGCACCCCTACTGTTTTCAGCTCCGCTGCAACTCTGTTTCTGCATTTTTTTTGTATAGCTCCGGGATAGCAACTTGGCGAAAATGTGTGCGCAAGGGCATTCTGTTCCATTTGTCCATTGGGTTAACCAAAGCTGATAACCCAGGCTTGGTCACTATATTAATCTGCATAATTTATTTCTCTACAAACTCCATTATTGCTCGAGTTATTTCTGCGTGCCATTTCGAATTATGTTCATATGGAGTAATACCTTCAAACAGTTTGGTCAGTTACCTGTCGGCTGGTACTTTGCGTAGTTGTAGCTGAAGCACTGATCGTTGGCATTCTAACCATGCAACTATTGTAAATGGCTTTGTGGTGTTAAGATTTGTGGTGTGACCTCAAGAGGTAGCAACAGCAGCAAGGCAGGTTCTGTACAATACATGTCGTTACGCAGCGTCTTCTTTTTTGTAGTAAAAATAATTCCAAACAACAGACGTGCTGCCCCTCTTTGGTACCAAACTATGTATCATCTTCTGTTGAGCCTGATGCCATTGTGCAACCACTTACATCGCAGTGTTGACTTCTCCTGCTCCTTGCTCTGCTCCGCTCCACTCTGCTCCCTCACAAGCCACGTAACCAGATCACGGAACCAGTCAAATTGCAGCCTTTGTGATTCAAAAATCTTGTTTTATCAGATTGCGATATTATTGCAAATGCAATTAATTGTTCAGCCCTAATGTCAAGTAACATGAAAATCACGTGTTCGATTAAAAACTGTCTGCAGATCTACGTTGCTTTTCTTCCTTTGGACTATTTTCAGTTTAAACAGCTGTTAGCATTGATAATAAAAAGGTCAATCAACTTGTAAAAAAGTTACATTTGAGCTTGAAAACAGAATTCTTCCGTTATAAAATCAAGTTACAGCAGCGTTTATACTTAACACAGTGCTACTGTGTTTTACCCACCCGCTTCGAACATTATCAACCATTAAATAGCAGTCAGACTGCCTCTCTTGTACCTCCTAGTAGGTTGAAAGGTACGTTGTTAAGAGTTGGTAGCGATGACAATAGGCTCCGTTTAGCTTTGTTAGCACTCATAATAGCTTCACGTGTTTAGGTTTAGAGTAAAGGGTCTGGTGTTTGGTTTACGGTCTTGGTTAGGTTTAGGCACAAGGGTAAGTGGGTTAAGTTTAGGGTTGGTCCTCTGGATCAGGTGTAAGGTTAGGTTTAGGAAAAGGGTTATATAAGTTGTAAAAAAAAAAGACACTTCCTGGTTTACCCTGGTGAGACGCTGCCTATTATCAGCGATAATAACGTACCTTTAAACCTACTAGGAGGTAGGTGGGACAGTTTCACTGTTACATATGTGGATGATAACAACTAATAACAGGCATTTAATGGACTGATAACATCCGAAGCTGCTCGTTTTACCTCAAAGTATGTTTTTTAAAAATGACTAAATGGTCATTGCTTTCATTATATTTGACATAATTCACTGACTTGGGCTGTGTGTGCAGTGTCAATTGCTTCTGCACAGACTTTGGAGAAAACTTTCTTAGTAATGTTTTGGTTGTTCTGACTGCAGACATTATAAATGGATCCATGTGGGATTTATATCGATTGAGCAGCCACTGTGCAGAATTAACAGTTGTATCCCAGAAGAAAAAAAAAGAATGGGATAAATCCTTATTTTGACGTCTAATGTATTCAAGTATCTGATAGCAGGATATTTTTTATGTTGAAAAATCTTGATTCATCTTCTGCTGAGTTTCTGCTCAGAGCAGACGCTGAAGAGATGCTGAAGCAGAACGAATGAGAGTGAAGGCTGCAGGAAATGAGAAATGAATGTTTAAAAAAAAATCTTATGAATTAGTCAAAGATGGAGGGGGCAATGTATAACAAATATGAATTAGTCAAATATGGAGGGGGTAATGTATAACAAATATTGGAGTGGAGTAGGGAAAACATGCTTATTTTTTGACTGGGGAAAAGGCAACAGGAGATTAGTTTACTCTGGCAAATTTCTCACTGGAGAAGACAAACAAATCTAGAGAAAACTAATTACATGATATTCGGTAATAAAAAAGAAAACTGTTGATGTTCCACTCAAAATTGAGGATGTTGAGATTTGTAGAGTGAATGAGGTGAAGTTTTTGGGTGTTATCATTGATGACAAACTGACATGGAAACAACACATAAATTCTGTAAGAATAAAAATAGCTAAATCGATTGCAGTACTGTACAAAGTCAGAGACCTATTGAATGATAAAGCTCTGTATTTGTTGTATAACACAATCATTGTTCCACACTTAATCTATTGTATTGATGTTTGGGGGAAAGCGTGTAAAACAATCACAAAGCCTATTTTTGTATTACAGAAAAGAGCTGTAAGAATTATCACTAGAAAGCATTACCGTCATCCATCAAGTACATTATTTTATCAACTAAAATTATTGAAGTTCCATGATTTGGTAGACTATAATATTTTATCAGTTATGTATAGAGCTCAAAATAATGCATTACCTTTAAATATCCAAATGCACTTTGTTAAAAGACAAAGTTGTTATAATCTTAAGGGGACAGAGATGTTTGTAAAACCACAATTCAGAACTAGTTTGAAGGGACGTTCTACCTCAATCCAGGGAATTAGATTATGGAATGGCTTGGAGAATGTAGTTAAAAATGCCAAGTCAATGTTTACATTTAAAGACCGTGTAAAGTGAATTTCAACATTTTCTTAAATAAACATTATAAATGTGATAATTGTAATCTTGTAAATGAGTAAAAAGTCTCAAAATTGTAGCTCAATTAATTTTGGAGTTATAGAGCAAACTGTGTATAAACATATTTCTGGTTCAGGATTTTTTAGGCGTGTTTTAAACGTGACCGCGTTTCGTCACGCGGTCCTCATTAGTAGAGCCCCCACCCCCTGCAGCTCCGGCCGTATAAATTCGCCTCGGTGGAGCCGTTCACTCGCGAATCGCAGACAGCATCAGATAGCAATAGCATAGATATTTTGTTCATTGTTAGCTAGCTAATCAATTATGCCTCGTTCGTGCATCTTCCCTGGATGTCGCAATGGTCAGGGCACCCGTACAAATCATAACATGTTTTTATACTGCGTCGTTTTATGCTGAGTATCTGTAATGCCTGGTTGGGACAATGGTTAGAGCGCTTGCCTTCCGTCCCAAAGCCCACGGGTTCAAATCCCGCATGGTGCAACTCTTTTTTTTTTTTTTTTTTAATTCATTCCAGATTAAAAACACACAAGAAAACTATTTACAAAAACAGCGTAACTCTTGGAAAAAGTAGCTGCTGTTACAGACAGAACTCGGATAAAAACAGAGCAGGTTTACTGGCTCTGCTGTCTGCCTCAGTGCCTCTCCACTGTGGGACACGAGCAGGACCAGCGCAGCTGCCTGAAACCACGCCCACGCACTGACACGCCCCTAGCGTTCCAGACCAAGAGAAAATAAGGTTTTTTCATGATTTTTGAGACTTAATTTTATAAGGTAAACAATGTTTTTAATCAGTCAGATTTAAATGGGTGATTAATAACACATATTTATGCCATGTGACAAACTAAAAACACACATTTAATTTCACTTTACACGGTCTTTAAGAAAATGATCAAAACAAATGTGTTAAAAAAATATGTGAAATAACGTAATGTGTATTGTATTAGTTAGAAAATTAGAAAGAGTTAGTCATTTTGTACTGTTGGTTGAAGAATATTATTGTTTAACCTGATTGTTGGAAAAAGTTGGTTGAAGATTATTATTGTTTACATGGTTTGACTACTGTTGTTTAATCTGATTGTTGGAGATAAGGGGCAGATATAATAAGATTTATTCTTCTTTCTGCTACCTTTCATTTTTTTACATTTTGTACACTATCATTATGAGATTGTCTTGTATTGTTTCTTTTGTAAAAAAAAATGAACAAATTTAATAAACATAAACATAAACAAACAGACAAAATCCATCAGTGTGAAGCTTCGGGTCCTAAACTAAAAAAAAAAGTTAGATTTTCTGTCTGAAGAAGACTGTTTGCCAAACGCTTAATGGCTTCACCTTTGCCTGCTCTTTGTTTGATTCTTTTCGATTTCCTCTTGCCCTTCTGAATCATGGGATTTATTCTGTCCACAGTTCAGGTCTTGGGCACAGCGTGTTTGTATTTGCTGACAGAGTGAAGCTTGAACCCTGAACACCAGACCCATTCATTGATCCCTTCTAGTTATCCACTCTTCAATCTGTGACTGTAACCTCGCGTCTTGTCCTCGCAGGACAGTGATATTCAGAAGAAGATCGACCATGAGATCCGGATGCGAGACGGAGCCTGCAAGCTGCTGGCTGCCTGCTCGCAAAGGGAACAAGCGTTGGAGGCGGCGAAGAGCCTGCAGACGTGCAGCACTCGCATCATGGCCTACATGTCGGAGCTGCAGAGGATGAAGGAGGCTCAGGTGATGCAGAACGCCCCACGCAGGTCGTCGGACGCAGGGCCGATGGACGAAAGGCTCCCGTGCAAGGGAACAGTCGCCATCTCAGGTATGTAAGGTAAAAGGGTGTTTGTGAAAGATGGATGAGCAGCGTTGTGAGATGATGAGGTTTATGAGGAGCTCAGCTGCATATCTGCTACACATCTGCAGACCACACACACACACACACTGTTTGTAATTAATTGTAGATAACTTGTGCCAGTGACTGAAAGCTGTGTGGGCAAACACACACACACACATACACACCATGTGCGTCAGTTGGAGGTGATTTACATTTCTGTGGTCTAATCTTCTGTCTGTTGTATTTCCAGATCTTCGGATCCCTCTCATGTGGAAAGACACAGAGTACTTCAAGAACAAAGGAGGTGAGGAGCCACTGCGTGTGTATTCACAGATTACTTGTTCATGGTGGCATTAAGGCCCCGGTATAGCTCTGCGTACGGCAGTACGCCGCTGTACGCCGTACGTACGCAGAGGCACAAGCGTAGCCCCGCAGGGCACGAACGCGCAAAGCTCAAATTTTACGGCCGCGTACGCGAGGCGCGTTGTCTCACAATAAACTGCCCGGCGCCGGACTGTTTTGTATGAGACACAAATGTATTAAATTCCTCTTCTTCATCCCTGATCTGGCCTTTTCTTTTGTTTGTTTTTTTGCCAAAAGTCAAGTGATCGCTTCCTCCTCCACTGACTCCATGACTGAAATGATGAGAAATGAATGAATTTGTCACGAGCGAATTAAACTCATGTCCAACGTGGCTGCGCGAGGTTCTGCATATTTCCTGGTGTTCTGGTGTGCTGGACCAGCGCTCCCTGTTTTTATTTTTAGAACTTTTTATTAACATATAAACACAGAACACCGCTGCGGCAGAAGCTGTTTGAAGTGCCTTTTTTTTCCCCACCCCACCTGTCAATCAATTCAGTAGGCGTGTCAGCAAATGACCAATCAGCGACCTCAATTTGTCCCGTAGGTAAACGCTCCGCCCTGCTGTTGCTCAAATGACGTCAAGTATTTGGAGCGAAAACGCGAGCATTAACGCGAGAACGAACGCAGAGCTATACAGTACTGTGAACTGCATGCGCGCAGAACGCGCGCGTAGAGCGGCGTTCGGCAAAACGCAGAGCTATACTGCGGCCTTTAGGGGGAAAGTGGTTGGTTGGCGTCTTCTGTGTGACTCGAGAACAAAAACCAACTTTCATCACTTTCTCGAGCAGAGGTCTGAAACCTTTTTTTTTCTGAACCCAAGGTGCAGACAGACACGGGGAACTTGAAGATAAAATAAAGAATTCTAATTTATTAACAATAGGTCTTAAAACAAAGGCTGACGCGGCAGCAGAGCTTACATAATTACTGAACACGAAGAAGACACGGTTGAACGGGCATGAATGGCTGTAGGAAGCACAATGCACAGATGAGCAGTAAAAAAAAACAACGCTAAACTTAAAGGGACACTAAAGAGATATACTGACGAACAAAGGTGGGCGAATGAACGCTAGGGAGCGCTAAAGCGCTATTCCGCTTACAGTGGACCTAAACTTTTTGTCAGCGTTTTTGTGAATTGACTAACTTTTATAATTCATAAGCGGATTTGTGCTATTTTTATTTAAAATGCAGTACCGCTAATAACTAATTATCTATCAGTAAAAACCAATAAACTTATTTACAAGCTCTATGCTGCTTGTTTTACCTTTTTCCCCACCGTAAACAGCAGAGAGGAGGAAGGGTTGGAGGGGGGAGGGAGCAGAGGGGGGGATCTACCATGTAGGTAAATGCCTGGGGATCCCATCAGCATGAGGCCCCGGCCCCGCCGCGCCCCGGCCAGTCACCTAATTCCTAACATTGATCCTGCTTGTTAATCTACATTTAACATAAAAATAATTATAGTTACGATGAAAACAATCATTAAATAAGCAATTTAAAAAACGGTTGATTTCATTATCCCCCTACTAAAAATGGACTATTCCATCTCGACAGCTTCCGGGTTAGAGGTGAACTCAGGGGCTAATTCCGTGGCTAGCTGTTTGTGCTGGGTACTTGGACAAATCCTTAGAAAACGCCGCTGTTTCAAGCCAAATTAACGCGGCCGGAGGATTCTATTTTGTGTTCTGTGTACACCACGCGACGGTGAGTCGTTATTTTTATGTATTTTAATTACTTTTCATTAAATCTGTTGAGTACCTATAGACGCTAACTGTGTCTGCCGGTTGGTTGTGGGTTACTAATGGAAATCCTTAGAAAACCCAGCTGTTTCAAGCCAAATTAACGTGGCCGGAGGATTTTATTGTGCGTTTTGTGTCGACCATTCGACGGCGAGTCGTTAGTTTTATGTATTTGGGTTACTTTCATGTATAAATGCCGTGGCGACACACCCGTGTATTTGAGATTTAAACGTGGTTTTAGGGATTAAAAGATCATTCTATTTTTTGTTAATTTCGTGGCCGAATAGAATATATGTACGTAAAGTATTAAATAAATCCTTTGATTTTTGTAATTTCATCCTTTTAGGATCATTTTTGTTACATTTGGCAGTGTAGTGCAAATATTGATAACGCTGCCGGCTATATATAAAAAATATATATATATAATATAGAAAATATATAAATAGCGGATTGGATTAGCTTCCCCTAATTTTCATAAGACATTTGTGCTTTTGAAATTGTGGACCTAAAAAAATTAATAAGCGTTTTAGAAATTGTGGAACTAATTTTTTAATTAGCGGTGCCCAGCTGTGCTGACGAACACCTGGGGTGAATGGGATTGGGAGCAGGTGAAATGTGGAGCGTTGGTACATGAACGGAAAAACACTGGGGAAGACTCACAGGAACATGAAACATAAAAAAATCTAAAGAAAGAACACAGATTATCACAGTAACAACCAATAATTTTCAGTTTTATGTCAGTTTTGGTCAAAGCCTGAAAGAGCCACCACAGAGGGACCAAAGAGCAACATGTTGCAGACCTCTAGAGTGTTCCTTTAAAATGATATTAACCTCAGAGACGTCCAGCTGACATGTGCAGAACGTCTAGACAGACCTTTTTTTTTTTCCCAGTATCAGTTCCAGGAGCTGATCTTTATCATCTGTTGCAGCTTTACCATGGATTTCTGCATTTTACTCGTGTTGTCTTTTAGTCACGTGACACAGCCTGAGCTAATGATTCAGTTTTGCTAGCTTTGCATCTTAGCTCTAAGAAGCAGCAGGACCCACGGAATGGTGTCATCAATCAAGCAGAAGGTATAACAAGAGGCAGACAGAATCTGTCGTGTATTTAATGAACCCTCCTCTGCGTTCTTGTGGAAAGTTACTCTATCGAGTCTTGTTCCATTTTCTTTCATTTTAGAATTCAGTGATAAAATGACAAATTTTCCGATTGCCTCTATGTTCCTCACCAATTGGATAAAGTCGACTCCTGTGCGGCCATTTTTAATATTCTCAGTGCTCAGTCCCCTGGCAGCCTGAATTAATCTGCACAGCCTAAACATAAAAATGAACTCAAGAAACATGAGAAATATTTGCAACAACGCACAACGAAGCAGCTTGTTATAATACTTTTACAGACGTGCTGCAGTATTTTTTTTATTGGCAGATGGATTTGTGAGAACAGTTGTACCTTAATGGGAAGTTTCCTTAAGTCATGTTTATTCCCTAATTTAATTTAGTTTCAAAGTACGAGATGCTGTAATCCTCCGTTAGGCTTTAGTTTATACAACAAATAGCCAATTAGCAGTTTTGTGTGATTCTCAGCGCACCGCCCTCTGAACTGAATCTAACAGACACAGAGTTTATAAGAGCTGCTGGTTTTGTGTCATGCTTCACCTGCTCAGGTTCAACGTCCCGTCTACACCAGCCTCTGGCTTCAACACTTTCTTACAGCGTCCATCCTTCACACAGAAAGTGATGCCATTCTGGAGCTGCAAATTACTTTTCAAGTCATGCAGCTGAATGAGTTTTCCAACTGTCTCATAAATCCATTTCTTCCACGTTTCTCATTTTGTTCAAAGTCCCCCTTTTTTAAATTATTTGTTTTGTTCTGTCTCTTGTTTTGTAGAGCTTCATCGGTGTGCTGTGTTCTGCCTGCTGCAGCTCGGAGGAGAGATCTTTGACACAGACATGGTGATAGTGGACCGAACGCTCACAGATATTTGCTTTGACAACACAATCGTGTTGTAAGTAATCAGTCGTTACTGTTTATGACCTGTCAGCAGCGGTGGTTCCAGCCTTCAGTCTAAAATATGCTGTTGAATGAAACGTATCACAAAGTTGAACATAAACAAGAAATAAAACACAGTCAAAGGGACAAGGTTGTCCGTCTCATAATTGGAAAAAAAAAAAGTATTTAGTTCTGTTAAAACTAGGGATGCATCGATCCACATTTCTCACTTCTAATCCGATACCGATACTTAAAAACTGGGTATCGGTCGATACCGATACTTTCCCGATCCAATACCGTTCAGGTATGTGGATCTGTATAATGAAATTTTTGTACTGAGACTATTAATTTTAACATTGTGTGAGATATACCCAATGGAAGACACTCTTGAGCCTTACAACAGGAAACTCACAAACTTTAACAGCACACAAGAGGCAGGTCTATACCACACACATGTCCTTCTCACTCATGGTTCAGCTGGAAAAACAAAAAAAACGCTAAGCATGATGGGAAAGACAACAAAATCCACTCCCTTAGTGGTTAAGGGGAGTGGATTTTGTTGTCTTTCCATCATGAAAGGTCCCAAAGACTCTGACCTTTAGGGGTGCTTAGCCCCCAGTGCTGACGATGGCTCTTGGCTTTAACAATGCGATGGCCATTGGTGTCGGAAGCATTTGTATTGTGGGGGGACACACACACTGGTTGGGGGTCTGGGGATCCTCCCCCAGAAATGTTTGAATAAATAGATGCCATTTTCTGCATTCAGGTGTATTTTAACAGGTTGTACATTTGTGTTTACCTACTTAAGTTAACACTTGATTCAACAACTATTTCAGAGATCAACAAGAAGTAGCCTGACCAACAGCTCTCCTTGTGTGAATAATAGCATCCTAACACCCAACTCCAGCCCCAACTGACAACTGTATTTTGGCGCACAACACAGATGCGCTAGCTAAGATGCTACAGACATAGCACTCCACTTCTCTCACGCCTCCCTTGGGACAAATTGAGATCGCTGATTGGTCAGTTGCTGACGAGCCTACTGGAGTGATTGACAGGTGGCATTGAGAATCCGACTTGTGCAACAACAACAAAAAATCATAGATTTTACTGGCCCGATTAAGAGTGTCACCATTTATTCCATTTTATTCCATATTTTGATGAATCTTAAGGTTTGAGAACTGAGTTTTCTTACAAAATCCTAATGATTGTTTCTTAATTTTTTCAGGGGTGCCGAGTTCAAATTTAGGGGCACCCCCAAAAAGAGGCTAAAATCACCACTGCAGTATTTTCTTTTAATCAGTAGTACTTCTAACTAAAGTACTTAATGGATGTTTTGCATGTATAATCTAAGTAATTTATAAGTATCTAACAATTGTCTAGGGCTGAACGATTTTGGAAAATAATCTAATTGCAATTTTTTTTCTATAAATTGTAATTGCGATTTAAAACACGATTATTCTTTAAATATCTTCTCAGGTATTTTTCAACAAACAGAATCAATAAATCAATCTGTTTTATAATAAACAATGTCAGATTTACAGGTAGTCCCCGACTTACGAGCGAGTTCCGTTCCTGCGAGTTGCTTGTAACACGAAAATTCGTAAGTTGGAACACGAAGCACATGTTCTCGTAAGTCCGGATTTTCGCTCGTAAGTTGGAACATTTATGCTAGCGCTACTACGAACACTCGTTTTTCATCAAAAACGTTCATATTAGTTCATAAACATGGTGGGAAACGTGTTTCCAAACGGTTAGCTAACACACTTTCATCTAAAAACACAAAAAAGTGCTGTATTTTTTACAAATTTACTTCTCTTTCGCCAGCTCGTAAGTCCGGGACCTCGTATGTAAGAGCGCTCGTAAGTCGGGGACTACCTGGTATTTAAAGCAGAGATTACAATAAAGCAAACAAATCTATGCCTTTTCTTTTCACCATTTCTATTTTTTCTTGTTTCATAAGCATAATAGTAAAAAAGTTAAATGAACTTCCTAACTACTGTCTGAACTTCACATCACATGTTTATATTGTCATGACACATGACAATATAAAAAAATTAGATATAAAAAATTATTGTTTGAAGTTCAAACAATTCGGTCAGTGATCCCTGTCGGCTGATACTTTGCTTACTTGAAGTTGAAGCACTGGTTGTTGTCATTCTAGCCATGCAACCATCGTAAATGTCTTTGTGGTGTTTTGTTTTAAGTGTTGATAAAGATTTGTGTCACGTGACCAGTCAAATTGCAGCCTTCGCGATTAGAAAATCTAATTTTATCATATTGCGATATTATTGCAAATGCAATTAGTTGTTCAGCCCTAGTCTACATTTAACATTTATGCCCAAAATGTTGTCAGTGGGTTTAAAATTCCACGTTGGTAGTATCAGTAGTACTTTTTGATAGTAACTGTTAGTGTGTGTGTGTGTGTGTCCATCTGCAGTGACAAAGCCAGCCCAGGATTCGAGCTCCGTGTCGAGCTGTACAGCTGCTGCACAGAGGACGACTATTCTGCAGGAAGCACGCCGCGGAAACTGGCCAGCAAGCTGAGCTCCTCGCTGGGGCGATCAGCAGGGAAGAAGCTCAAAGCAGCCATGGAGCCCGGACTGTGTAGTCCCGTGAGCAACGGGGGGGCGTCCCCTCTCCTGCTGCCAGTTCCCTCTGTGCCGTACGTTCAGCTTGAATAGCATTTATGCTAGCATGTTTTTAAAAACTCATACTGAAAACGATGCTTTCCTGTGTGTCGGCAGGGGCCCTAAGTACCACCTCCTGGCTCACACCAGCCTGTCGCTGTCTCATATCCTGGACGGCTTTCGCACACATGACCTCACTATTTCGGGCAATGGTGAGTGGCAGCCTCCATCAATCTGTGCCCTCACGGCGTTCTGCGTCTCGTGCCATAACTACCATCTGTCTGGTTTTTGTGTGTACGTGTTTTGTCATCGCCGTCTCACGTTTTGATAATTTCCTATACTGTAAACTGCATCTTCCTCCTCCTCCTCTCTCTGTTCTTCCTCGCTCTCTGACGGCCGGCAGTCGTCAAGGTCGCAGTAATAAATACGTAGTGTGACTGCTGCGCACAGCTGTAATGATGTGGGTCTAACGAGCGTTCAGAGCCGGCGACAGACACGCGTCTTGTGTTTTATTCACTGGCCCCTCCGTGCACTGTAAAGTTTCACAGCTGCGCTTCATGACACCCTCTGCAGCTGCCAGTCTTTTTCACACTCAGGTGCTTTGTTTTGGAGCCTGCAGGCGGAGAGTGGGGGAGGGAGAGTGTGTGTCTCTTTGCACATCCCATTTTAGCACACACACTGATTTGTGTGTGTGTCCGTGCGTGCGTGCATGTGTTAGAATTAGGGGTGCAAATCTCTCAGTGTCTGGAGTATCGATTCGATTCCGATTTTTTTTTTGGTGTCACGATTCGATCCAAAATCGATTTTTCGATTCAGAAACGATTTTTCATTCAGAAACGATTTTTCTATTAAAATGGTCATAAATTTAGTTTCAGTTTTGTAACTGACAAGCTGAAAAGAATGAACAACAATGTAAACAAATGGAACATTTATTTAAAACAATAATTTTAGGTTCCTTTTTGTATCAAATTTTTTGCATCGTTTGATATTTATCCCAAAAATAGGAACAAATAATACAGGAGTGCATAAAATTCTGTAACTTAAATAACAAGTATTAGGTTAGCTTTTTGCTCTGTTACTTATAGAAGATTATTGTTTGAATTGATTGTTCAAATTGTTTTGTTTTTGAAAAAAGGGGCAGATAAAATAAGATTTCTTCTTCTTTCTGCCACCTTTCATTTTATGTATTCTTTCATATACTATGAGATATGGTTTTATTTTCTTAATTTTTTGGATTTTAATATAAAATGAAAAAAAAAAAATCAATTTTGGGGCTTTTAGAATCGATTCTGAATCGCCAGGACTAAGAATCTAGATTCTTTTTTAAAAATAGATTTTTTTTCCCCTGCACCCCTAGTTAGAATATTTGTAATAACTTGTATATGAATATTTTTCCCATCTATCCCTCTCCCCACAGAAGAGTGCTCGTACTGGCTGCCACTCTATGGCAGTATGTGCTGCCGCCTCGTCGCTCAGCCCCACTGTATGACCCAACAGTTGATGAGTGGCTATTTGAAAGTCAAGGTAAGTTTGTGTGTATGTGTGTGTGTGTGTGTGTGTGTGGCAGTATGTGCTGCCGCCTCGTCGCTCAGCCCCACTGTATGACCCAACAGTTGATGAGTGGCTATTTGAAAGTCAAGGTAAGTTTGTGTGTATGTGTGTGTGTGTGTGTGTGTGAGAGGTATTCCTCAAGGGCTTTCACTCGCTCTCGGCTTTTGTTTCCACGTACTTTTGCCCTTCCCTCCTCCTCCTTTCCTTCTCATGTTTCCATTTCTCTTTCTTTGTGTTTCTTTCATGCTTTTTTTTGTTTGCCTTGCAGCAGTGTGGAGGTGACCCTCAGAGTTGGACAAAGGTGTACGCTGTTCTAAAGGGGACGAGCCTTTCCTGCTACCATCGGCAAGAGGATGTGGAGGCAAATGTGGAGCTAGCTTTTACCATTGGCATCAACAAAGTAAGTTTAGGAGATTAAAACAAAAGGAGTACCGTAATTTCCAGACTATTGAGCGCACCCGAATATAAGCCACGCCCACTAAATTAAAAATTATATATATACATTTTTACATATACTGTATAGGCCACGCTTGTGTATAAGCCATGGGTTTCCACATAGTAACATGAGATACTTACACAGAAAGTTTTTTTTAAACTTTTAATTAAATATGTACCGTAACATACACACATTTGTACAGTAAATGTTTTGTTTGGCACAGCATCTGTGACATCTGTGATGGTTACAAAAAAATTTGAGAATACAGTAGCTTACCAGGAAGTCTGTGACCTGTTTGGTAATTTCACTGGTCAGATTTTTTTTTAACCTTATTTATACAAGTAGTCTCGTTTGAGTCATGAGGACCCCCCCCTCTCCCCACAAGAAAGACATGTGTTGGGCAGCTATGTGAGCTCCCGGGTGTGATGAGGCTAAATTTTTTGGCGGCATAAAGCTCGTTAGCCCGTCAAAAATTATTATTATTTTTTTTTTAATCCATGAATTAACCGCAGCATTATATATTGGGCAGCACGGTGGCACAACTGGTAGAGCTGCTGCCTCTCAGCGAGCAGGTCCCCGGTTCAAATCCCGGTCCGGGGGCCTTTCTGGGTGGAGTTTGCATGTTCTCTCCGTGCATGCGTGGGTTTTCTCCGGGTGCTCCGGTTTCCTCCCACAGTCCAAAAACATGCATGTTAGGCTGATTGGTAACTCTAAATTGACCCTGGGTGTGAGTGAGACAGGTCCCTCTTGTAAATGAGTCCCCGTGGCTCAACGAGGCTAGCCTGTATAAATAAAGGTTGAATGAATGAATGAATGAATAAGCTGCAGTGTTTAAAGCCTGTGTAAAAAGTAGTGGCTTATAGACCAGAAATTACGGTAATTCTCAAACCTCCCGGATATTGATCAAACCTTACAAAACACATACCTGCAGTTTATTTATTGTTTTATTTTTTTCAATACCTAAGGCAGCAGCAGAGTAAATGGTAATGTTTGTGGCTTTCTGCCAGTTTAAATCTCATGGTGGAGTCTAAAACAAAAAAGGTCAATAAAAAAATGAATTCTGGTCTTTGTATCTTTTTTTTTTTGGTTAGAAAGAAGCCCACACATTCCCCAGTCCAGCTGCTAAAAGAAGTCAGGGTTTGAAAACTACAGTATTTTTAGTGTCCACCACCAACAGGAAAAAGGAGAAAATGTTTTTTTCCCTGCATGTGTGATAATTTTCTTGTCTGTAGCATCTGA
Source organism: Garcialebias charrua (assembly GCA_038048925.1). Taxonomy (NCBI): domain Eukaryota; kingdom Metazoa; phylum Chordata; class Actinopteri; order Cyprinodontiformes; family Rivulidae; genus Garcialebias; species Garcialebias charrua. Next base: position 14,578 of record JBBPBX010077078.1, read on the forward strand.
GAATACTTTATCTTGATGAATAGTGACTCTGTGTGAAAGACACTGGATAAACATCTTCTACTGATTTACATTTAGGGTGAATCCAATTCTGGATTGTTGCCACAGCTAACTGACATCAGCCAACACAAAAATGGCTGAAACCTTGTTTAATTTATCAGTACTGAGTAAAGTTTGCTGTGGTAGTTTCTGAGAATAATCCTCATTCCATACACAGAGTGCAAACAGGCCTTGTGCAATCTGACAGTGAACGTGTTGTCATTTAGGCCACAGGGTTTGACCAAAACAGCTCTAATGTAGTCCCCTACACCGTAAGATGATTTCAGTTTTAGACACTGACATAAGAGGCAATTTGCGATGTGCATTCTTTAACAAAATGCTGTTTTTTGTTGTTGTTGTTGTTTTTGTTTTTTCTAGTGTGACAGTGAAAATGTTAAGCTAAATCCAATAAGGTACATGTTCTCTGTTTTGTGTAAATATGTTGGTCAGCTTTATCAAATCTGAAATTGTATTTTTCTCCGAGTCCTAGATGTCAAGAGATAATAATAATAATAATAATAATAATAATAATAATAATAATAATAATAATAATAATAATAATAATAATAATAGAAAGAAAAAAAACAGTCTGGTTTTCAGCTATCTACATTTCTTAATCTGTGTGCTTTGAGGCATTTTATTCTTTCCACTCTGGTTCTCTCAGTCATTTGTGACCTCTGACCCTCAGCACAGCTGCCTGAAGCTAAATCACTTATAGTCAGTTATTAAATCAGTCTTTGCAAACCATTTAGTTTGTAAGACCAGAGAAGAACCCAGTGGACAAATGAGACAGCACTGCCCTCTAGTGGTCACCAGCAGACATGTCTACATTTGGAGCAAATTGAGGCGGGGAATTGAGAGTTTGCTCTTCTTGTTGGATAATTGCTGAAGGGAAATGGCTTGGAAGAGGACTAATTGCTAGCTTTATTATCCAGGGCCTATTTCCAGCAGGGGTTTACTCTTACAATTGGTGTAATGAACAGTTGCTGCAGCACATAATTTGTGTTCAATCAGGAGCGCTGGCGTTCACTACCACGTGTGGGCCTTTAGTGGCAGATGATTTAGAGTTTTCCTTTTGTTGCCGTTTTGTTTCAGGAGACCAGAATACGCGCATCAGAGAAGGACCCTCAGAGTAAAGTTCAACACATCTGCGTCAGCAACCAGTACGGAGGGGAGGAGGTCACGCACGTTCTGAGCGCAGACAGCAGAGAGGACACGCACCGCTGGATGGAAGCCTTTTGGCAGCATTTCTATGATATGAGTAAGCACGTGTTTTCCATATTACCTCAATTAACTCGTATATTTTACAAAAGCTGCCTCACGGATGGTGAAAATCAACATTTATTGTAGTGTTTTTGTAGTTTCTGTTGGAGATGATTGGTTTGGTAACAGCAAAGCATCACTCAACAGGTCAGTGGAAGCAATGCTGTGACGATCTGATGAAAATTGAACTCCCGTCGCCGCGGAAACCAGCTCCAATCACACCAAAGCAGGGCTCCCTTTATCATGAGATGGGTATGTCGCCTGTGTCTCTGAATAATTAGAACTACGTCAGAGAGATTATAGAACGTGCATTGCATGGGGGAGTGTGTGCATTTTTAATGGGTGCGTGAACGCGCATGAATAAACTGTCACTATTAGCTTGTCCTCTGCAGAATCTCAAACTTGCACTGCTTTTTACTTTTCTGTACTGTAGGTGTGGATCTTTCTGACTGTTTCTGTTTTTCTCTTTCTCCATCCACCTCCCCTTTATTATTGTTTTATTCCTTGTGGGAAATGATCTGGTTTATCATCAATACCTTTGTTCATCAAATTCATGTTAATCTCTTTGCTTTTCTTCTCTCATCACTCCTTTAATCATTCATTAACCCTTATTGGTTTTTTTGTCATGTAAACACATAAAAACTGCACATCTTCTATCCTCGCCTCGTCCTCCTAACCCTCCCCGGCAGCTCCTCTTTCTGCACCCTCCTGCGAGGGTCTCCTGCTGCAGGATAATGCCGTTTCTGCTGAGATTCGTGCTCTGCTCTCGTCCTATTACAACGACAGGTGAAGTAGCAGGTGTAGGTTTTACACACAGTAAACTAGACCACGGCCGCAAGAGGCCGCGACCAGTTTTAGCTGTGTTGGCTTCAGTGTGGAAGCAGAATGCTGGTGCCAAGTACTGTAAGATGGAAAACGCTTGTTTGAGCTGTTAAAAAATAAAAAAGCAGCATAAAACACACACACTGGGAAAATTTGACTTACCGTATTTTTCGGAGTATAGGTCGCACCGGAGTATAGGTCGCATTGTCCAATTATTGCCAAAGAATTGGAAAAATTCATATATAGGTCACACCTA
>JBBPBX010077080.1:0-16954 GCA_038048925.1 Garcialebias charrua
AATCACTGTTTGTAGCAGGCCTTAATAAGAGATGTTTTCTTTCACTGCACAGGACACGGCAGGTGTTGGTGATGATGAGGGAACCCCTGGTCCATCCTAGATGTTTGTGAGACGTGGGAAGACACCACCGCTACAGCTCAAACATGAGGGAAGCAGTGAGGAGCTGAGATTGGATCCAAATACAAACAAGTTTTTCCACTGAGGCACTGTAATCTGACTGATTACATGTTTTTAAATCTCCAAAAGCAGTCGAGGAAGCTGGGAGTTAGTCAGAAGATGTAATAATAATAATATAATTTAAACAGTGTTTAAATATTGTGCCTCATTTAGCTTGACTCATACGTTTTGTACAGTAATGTAACATTATCATCAAATTTCTTTTTAATAAAATGGCTAAAACGACTCTAAGCCTGTCTTAAACCAAAATACAGTACACATTTTTTTTGGGTGATAACACATCAATGAAGACAAAAGTCAGAATGTTTTGAACATTTTATTTTCTTACAAGTAGTAAGTAGTGTGACTGTAGTGTCAGGGTAGTCCTTGAAGTCTGCAGGTAGATTTTTATGTATCTGCTCTTCAGGTAGAGCCGAGTACTGTCAATAAAAAGTTGCTGTGAAAATCCGTCTGACCGTGGACTGATGGACACCGTATGGGTCAGCAAGGTCCCGTTGCTTTGATCCAAGGTCAAGGTCATTTAAGAACAGGAAGAACTCAACGGGCTGCAGGGTGTGGAGTGGATAAATAATCAATAAATAACACTGAACAACTGGTAATAACTAATAATTAAATCTCAATGTCACTACAGTACTTGTGCAATACAGTAACCTGTCACACAACCTGTGTAATGTTGATTATGTGCATACATATATATGCACATAAAGTTTTAAATATATATATATACTGTATATATAAATATATACACATATATATAATAATATATTATATATACTGTATGTGTATATATTTATATATATATATTTAAAACTATGTGCATGTTAGCTTATATTACTAGCTTGAAATACTTGCAGTAGTTAATTCAAATTCATCCTGCTGCATCGTTATATCCGTCTCTCTTCAGGACTTTGTGAATATTATAATTACTTTTTCACTGTGCATGCTTTTAGTATACATACAGTAGTTTGTTCTTTGATTTTTAGCAAGTCAAATCTGCTCTTCTCATCCTGAGCACTTCATTGTACTGTTAACTCTGTGTTAACCTGTATAAGACAAATAAACACAAGTTGAACTTGATGGGGAGTTCCTCTCAGTTCTTGGTGAACACCGACCATGAATGGCAGAGCAGAGCAGTCATGGGCCAGCAGGAACACATCAGGAGGTCAGATGATGCAAACCTGAAAAAAAAACAAGTGTTCATATTTACCTACAAGTAAAAAACCAAACAGAGAACTCTTTATGAGAGTTATGCTTTAAAATAAATAATTACATCTCAGGAAATTAAATGTTTAATTGGAGTGAAACCGTTCTGGTTTCATATTAAAGGAAACAGCAGAGAATATTTCAGAGGTGTAACAGCCCTGAAGTTACTAAGAGTTTACAAACATATTTACAGATTAGAAAACATATGTTAAAATCTGAATATTATTTTAAAAGTATGTAGTTACAAACTTTTATTAAATCACTCATCATGACTCCAACATTAAATCTACAAGTGCAGGATGTGGTCGAGTGATAATCGTGTTTCTTCACTGCAGTGTTTCTTACTGAGCTGCAGCTGTGTTCTCCTCCTCCTCGCTGTCCTCTCTGCTCTCCCAAAGCCCCGGTCATGGAAGTGGAAGGGACAATTATTCCACTGGAACAATGCAGGTACAGCTCATTTTTAACCACTGTTTGATGCTGGCTCTTGAATATTCTGAGATTTAAAACGCCAGCTACAACCGAGTGTTAGCTTTAAGGCTAACTCGGTTAGCCACGAACTCTGGCATTAAAATATAAAAAACTAAGCGCTCTATAGTCCCTGCTATTCACTGGACACAACGGCACACAACAAATCTCTCTTGTTGTACCAGTAGCTCGCAGATAATTTACCTTTTGTGTCTTTTACATGGTCTAGTTCTAGAAGCTACCGCTAACAACAACAGTAGTAGATGAGAGCCGGAAGTGAAGCGCATGGATCATATTTTAACGGAAGTACGTCACCACTACCCGTGGCATATAGGCTATCGACTAGCCTATTAGTCGATTAGTCTATTCAGCTCATAATGTTGTGTACCGTATTTTCCGACCTATACGTCACAGTTTTTTTAAAACTAATTTTCATGTCCTGCGATTTATGGGGCGAAGCGACATATTTATGGATTTTTTCCCCATATTTTTAGACTAATTTTTGGCTGAGATATGACAGTTTCCATTCATTCTGACGAGAAAAAAAATGGAGCAGTACAACTTTCTGCCGCTAGAGTCCACCGACTGTTCCCAGCTCATGTGTCTGAAAAAAGCCTCCTCTGCTCGGACTCACTCTGTCGCAGCCCGACCTCCTGAACTCTGGAGGTCTGAACTACAGTAGTGTTTGTTAGCAAAATAGCTTAAGAACCACAGGACAGATTTTGATGAAACTTACAGAAAGTAATCACTGGATGGATATTTATAACCCATTAGCTGTAGGAGAAGTTTGAGCTAAAATTCAATTTATTTATAATTTATTTTCGCAGCGCGCGCGACCGTTTGGAAGACGTCAAAGCGAAACAATTTAAATCCAGCAGATTTGACCATTACGTGAATTTATTAAGGAACGGTTAAGCTCAGAAACACTTTTGCTATAATGTCAGCAATCAAACAAATATATATTTTTAAGTGTTTAATTTGTAAAATTTTAAAGAAATGAAGCCGTCCCACCCGAGCGGGTGCACGTAGCGAAACTAAATTTTAAAATCCAGCTGATTTGACCATTATGTGAATTTATTAAGGAAAGGTTAAGCTCAGAAACACTTTTGCTATAATGTCAGCAAACAAATAATTGTTTTTATCGTGTTAATCTTGTTAAAGTCCATCCGTGCACGCTCCTGTGGCCGCCATTTCCAGCAGGGCAAAACATTGACCCACATTTCGGGTTGTCAACGGTGACGCGTAACATACGCGACGCGTCAGCGGTGACGCATAATAGATGCGACTTATGGGGGCGAAGTGACATATTTATGGATTTTTCCAATTTATTGGACATATTGGACAAAAGCGACTTGGCGGAGCGACTTAACGGCCGGAAAATACGGTACTTTTTTTTCCTTGTGCACAATCTTACTTTGAAAAACCGCGAAAAAGTGAGTCTGCGAAAGTCAAACCATGCAGTAGTGAGGGACTATACCCATATTTGGTGTTATGATATTCTTCTTATGCACAGCTGTCTTTTTTTATTACTATTTTTTTAACTCAACTGGTTAAAACAAAACAAATTTGAGATAGATTTAGTCACAACCACATTAATAGACATTATTTTCAGCTTCTGTGGACCAGGGAGGCTTGTTTTTAGATGTTGTCAACGTGCTGCGGGCTGTGTTTGGTTGGAGCCCGCAGACGTTAGTTTACCTGCTGTTTCCTGGGTGACACCTTCAGCTGGTGACAGGACTTCAAGAGTGCTTGTGGCTCTTTCTGTGGTATCCCACTGATCCACCGTTTGGTTCTGTTCAGGTGCTGCTCAGTGCAGCCCTCCCCCTAAAGGCTCTGCTGACCTTCTTTCATGAGTAATTATGTTCTTGTTTAGTGGGATGACATTTTAGTAGCGTTAGGTAATTTAGCTCATCTAATTGTTTTATGATAAACATTTAGCTAGTAATAGGAAATGGTTCTTGTTTGGATTTTTTTTTTTTTTGGTTACCAAAAAAAGCATAGCTTTTTACTTGTGAGTTTCCATGAATGAGAACATGTTTTCTGGGCTACCAGTTAATTATAGGCTGTACTGGTATTTACAAATCTTTTATAGGTTTTATTTGTTCAAACAAAGTCAAACTGCAGCTTGTGGGTTGCCACGTTGCTTAAAGCTGAAATTTGACCACAGGCTGACATGCAGTATGTCACTTTGTGCACGGTGAGGAGACTGACGAGGGGCCTCGCCCTCACAGATAGCCGGCTGTTGTCCTAAAAGTGCCACACATTGCCGTTTTGCTTTAGGACAAAAAAAAAATTAAGGACAGCAAAGGACAACAAAGTGTACGCCTCATTTTTATTCCTCTTTTACAAAACAGCAGTTGAAGGGAACAGTGCTGCCTTTTCCTCATGTTTTTCTCAGTTTGAGACTATATTTATGGAGAGTTTTCTTCAGTTCTAGTCTGAATGTTTAGGAAGCAGTCATGTGATCCATTTTATTTCCGTACATTTCTCTGCATCTTTTTCGTTCCATAATTTTTGCGCTATTTCAACAAATCATATATCAAAATGTTCAGCTCGTTCAGGAGAAGGGTGCTATGACTTTTGGTATTGGTGCAGCTATAGCTTTTTGAAATATTTAGCCTTTTCTGTCATTCTTTCCTCATAGAAAATGAATTGAACTCCTTTTACATCCTTCAGATCTTTAGATCTGTTTACAGCCTTTTACTGCTCCTTTCACATTTTGTTCTGGTTCAGCTTCTTTCAGCTTCCTTGTGCAAATTTAAACTTTTTTCAGCTACTTTCAGCTACTTTCAGTTTTTATTTCAGTTGTTTTGTGCTCCTTTTAGATTATTCCTGCTAGCTACAATGTTTTTTTAGCTTCTTCTAACATCTTTCTGCTGATTTGAGCTTTCTATGCTCCTTTCAGCCTTTTTTATGAGTTTCACATTTTTCTGCTATTTTAGCTTCTATTTAGCTGTTTTCATGCAAATTTTAGCTTTGTCAGCTACTTCAAATTTTTTTAAAAACTTTTTTCAGTGTGCTCGCTCCACTTTCTTCTTATAATTTCAGCTTCTTTTTGTTTGTTTTTTTAGCTACCGGTATTTTTCAGCTGCTTTTGTTTGTTTGTTTGTTGCTAAATGAAGTCGAAGACGCAAATTCAACAATGGCAGGACTCACAGCTGCATCGAATCACTCAACTGTCCACCTGGATACAGCTGCATCGAATCACTCATCAACTGTCCACCTGGATATGAGGCACCCCTTTCCTCAGCTCTTCCTGTTTGCCCGTTACTAGTCTAGTCGTGTTCTGCTCGTCTAGCTCGTCTCGTGTTTTCAATTTCACCTTCGCCATCGTTCTATTTCAACTTTCGACTTCGCCATGTCTGACGTCGATTCCTGCGCCTCCGGGGACTCCCCGGTCCTCATCCCGGCCACCGCTGGTCCTCCTTCCCCTGCTCCCACCCGTCGGAGCTCTCGGCGCGCCTCGCGCCCCGTTTCCTACTCCCCGTCTGCATACCTGCAGTCTAGGGGCATCTGCCCGGCGTCCGGTCTCACCTCTGCCCAGCTGGAGTCCCTCGCCGAGCTGGTTCCGTCCGGCGACTCTTCGCCTCCTTCGCGGCAGCTGACGCCCGTGTCCGGGAAGCGTACCAGGAAGCGGTCTCCACCTCCCGCCAAACGCAGCAGGGGCCGTCCTCGTTCCTCCGGTACCCCCGCTCCGAACCCGGAGCCGGTCCCCTCCACGAGCCGCTACGTTCCTCCTGCGCCGGCCGCCCGTGCCCCGGCCTCCTCTCCGCCTCTCTCCCCGCTCCCCGGCCGGCGTTCCGATCGGCCTTCGCAGGTCCATCTGTCCTCTGAGCTGCTCGCCTCGCTCAACGAGCTCGTCCGGTCAGTCTCGGCTCTGTCCGCTCAGCGTCAGCCCTCTGCTCCAGCATCGTTGCCGGGTCAGTCAGCTCCCCTGCCTGGTCCCGTGGCGTTCACTCTCGCCGAGGCCCGCTCCGCTCCTCCACTGGGCCAGCCGTACATGCCGGCACATGCTTCGATTTCCCCGAGGCTCCGTGCTAAGATCCTGCAGGGGCAGCACGTTAATCTGGTTTCCCTGCTGCTCCCCTCCCCCCCAGTCGATCATCAGGTGGCCTCCTCCTCAGAGTTCACTGCGGTCTTCCGCTCCGCCGATCCCCGCCTGTCCAGGGACCTGTCCGTCGGCGAGTTTGTGGCGGCCTTTGGGGTTTTCCGGGATGTTCTTTGCTCGGTCTACCCCGAGCGTAGGGTTGAGCTGGACGCCTACCTCGCCTTGGTGGTAGATCTCAGCCTCTCGTACGGCAGGTCCCTGTTCTACCGTTACCATAACGCCTTTTCCACCAAGGCTGCTGCCATCCTGTCCCGTTCGGGGATGCGTCTTGACTGGTCGGTCCTGGACACTGACCTCCTTGTCATGCTGACCCACGCGGCCCCCTGCCACTCCTGCTCTGCTGTCGGCCATCGCAGTTCCCTCTGCCCCTCTGTCCCGTTTGCCCTGCCTCCTCTGCCCTCCCTGCTGGCGCCCCGTTCTGTTGGGGGTTCTGTTGGGGGTTCTGTTGGGGGTTCCGTTGGCGGCCTGCGTACGGACCGCCGCGGTCGTCGGGTGGAGGTATTCAATAACATGCCTATTTGCAACAATTTTAACCGTGCCGTCTGCTCTTTCCCTAACTGCAACTTCCTCCATGTGTGTAGCATCTGCAGGGACGCACACCCGAGGTCCGTCTGCCCTCGCCGGTTGGGTCCCCCGAAGGCCCTCCCCGGGTCCAGCCGCTGATTTCCCGTTTTCTGTCCACCCCTGTTTTGGTTCCTGAGTTGGCCTCGCTGCTTCTGTCTCACCCCGATCGTTCATTCGTTGATTTTCTCCTCACCGGTCTTTCCCAGGGTTTTTTCATCGGGGTTTCCTGCCCTCCTTCTGCCTCCTTGGTTTGTCCCAACCTGCGTTCGGCGCTCGCCGAACCAGACGTAGTGGCCCTGCTCCTCCGCAAGGAGGTGTCTAAGGGCTTTATGATCGGCCCCTTTGTGTCTCCCCCCTTTTCCCCCTTTCGAGTCAGTCCGTTGGGCGTGGCCACTCGTAAGTTTACTCTTAAGAAACGTTTAATTATCGATCTGTCCGCCCCTCGTTCTGGTCCCCATCCCAGCATCAACTCCCTTATTCCTAAACCCCCCTTTTCTCTTTCTTACGCCTCTGTTGACCACGCCATCTCCCTGATTAAGACCGCTGGCAGGGGGGCATGGCTGGCCAAGGCGGATATCTCCGACGCCTTTAAGGTCTTGCCTGTCCATCCCTCTCAGTGGCACCTTCTTGGGGTCAAATGGGACGGCTCCTTTTATTTCTCCGTAAGGCTCACCTTCGGCTGCCGTAGCAGCCCTAGCCTGTTTGACAACCTTTCGGAGGCTCTTTGTTGGATCCTCCTAAACGTCCATAGGATCCCGGCCGTCCTACATCTGCTGGACGACTTTCTTCTTGTGGACCCGCCTTCTCCGTCCCCAGGGCCCTCCCTCGCCACGCTCCGTCGGCTCTTTCGCCGCGTGGGCGTCCCCTTGTCCGACGAGAAGACTGTGGGCCCGTCTACCCGTTTGGAGTTTTTGGGGATCATGCTCGACTCTGATCTGATGGTGGCTTCTCTTCCTGAGGATAAGCTCGCCCGTATCCGGGAATTTTCTCGGGCTTATGCCTCTGCCGTGTCCATCACGAAACGCCAGCTTCTCTCGTTGCTGGGCTACCTCAATTTTGCTATCCGCATAATTCCCCAGGGCCGCTCTTTCATATCTCGCCTGCTCGATCTGGCTAGATCGGTCCCTGCCTTGGGGGATCGCGTCTCTCTGGACGAGGGCTGTCGTTCCGATCTGGCTTTCTGGGCCAAGCTGCTGTCGGATTGGAACGGCATCTCTTTCTTTTATGACGACGTCGTGCAGTCTGCGGATTCTCTGCAGTTCTTCACGGACGCCGCCCCATCCTCAGGTTTTGGGGGGGTTTTCCAGGGCCGTTGGTTTGCGGGTGAATGGCCCCCTTCATTTCCCCGTGCTGAGTCTTCGGCCTTTTATGAAATCGTGCCCATAGCCATAGCCTGCTGCCTCTGGGGTCGTTTCTGGAAGAGGAAGCGCATCTCTGCCATGTGCGATAATCTCGCCATGGTCGACGCCATCAATAAAGGCCGCTCTCCCGTCCAGTCCATCATGCCCTACATCCGCCGCATCACATGGCAGTCCGTCACGGACAACTTCATACTGTCCGCTCGCCATGTGCCCGGTCACTCCAACGTCCTCGCGGACGCTCTGTCTAGATCCCGATTCCAGGTCTTCCGTCGGCTCTGCCCATCAGCCGATCCCTCTCCAACTCAATGCCCCGATCTGGGGGATATCGCTTTGTATTAGCGTCCCCGTCACCTGTCAGCTCCTTTTAGCCACCCTTAGTTAGCATCAACCCGTGTGTTAGTTTTATCATCGTTAATAATATGCAATAACGCGGCTGCTCTCCCTCCTTCTGCTTCCAGGTCACCCGTCGCCTCTGCCCGTCTGTCGTTCCTTCGGTCCATTGCCCGGACCTGCCGATCCTCGCCCCGTCGCGACCTCCTCGCTTCTCCCGCTCCTACAGTCGGCCCGTGTCTACATCCGCTCAGGTTTAGCCCCTTCCACTCAGCGATCGTATTCATTCGCTTGGCGCCTGTACGCTAAGTTCTGTGCGGCTGTTGGGTCCTCCCTTCTCCCGGTTCTCGTACCCACAGTCATAGCTTTCATCACGTACTGTTTTGACCATCGCCGTTTCAAGCTACCTTACATTAAATCCCTCCTAGCTGGCATTAACTTCCATGCACAACTTCATCATCTGGGTCCACTCCCTAGTTTGTTCTCCAACCACGTCATTAAACTCCTCCTGAAGGGTTTAGCTAAGCGTTCTCCTCCCCAGCTTGACGGCAGACGACCAATCACTTTTTCTGTTCTTAAGAGACTTCTAGTAGCCCTCCGGTCCTCCTCCTATTCGTCGTATCTGAAGGCGCTCCTTTCAAGCGTGTTTCTCCTGGCCTTCTACGGACTCCTTCGGGTCGGCGAGTTCACATCTCGGGGCAGCTTCGATCCTTCAGTAGATCTAACCCCCGATGATCTGGTTTTCTTTCCCGACCATTTTGACCTCTGCCTCAAGCACTCGAAGGGCAAAGGCCCTGCAGTTGTCTCCATAGCTCGCATAGACGGCCCGTATTGTCCCTTCCGTGCCATGGTTAGGTTCATCTTTAAACGTCGTAAGCTCTGCCCCTCCATCGGTCCCTTGTTCCTCACTCCCGACAGCACCCCCATGACTGCAGCATGGTTCGTCAGATTTCTCAGGAAATCCTTGGCCCTATGCGGCCTTCCCCCTCTCCATTACTCTGGCCATTCCTTTCGGATTGGGGCTGCTACCTCCGCCGCTGTTCAAGGTGCATCGGGGGCATCCCTCCAACAGCTAGGTCGCTGGTCTTCGACAGCCTACTCCTCTTACGTCCGCCCGGATCTTCAATCAGTGCTCTCTGCTCAACGCTTGCTCAGCCGTTAGGTGAGCTCTAACATCACATACTAGTGGTAGTGTCCTCCTGCTCTGTGTCACCTCCCTCTTTTGACAGCTCAAGCCAAATCACTTCCCCTTTTTGTCTTCTCTCCCTGGAATGGGGCTAGAGTCCATGCACGCTCGCTCTCGGTTGCCCAAGCGAGGCTCGTTCCCGGGAATGCCGCTGTCGCCCATTCCAAGAAAGGAGGCCGTCGTTGCCCAGTCCACGTAAAGAGGCCGTCGTTGCCCAGTCCGAGAAAAAAGAGGCAGTCGTTGCCCAGTCCACGTAAAGAGGCAGTCGTTGCCCAGTCCACGTAAAGAGGCAGTCTTTGCCTAGTCCGTGAAAAGAGGCTGTTGCCCATGCATGCCCTCGGGCAGCCAGACCCTCGCCAGCTCGGCCCCGGCTTTTCTTTTTGGGGGGTAGATATCCATAATCTATCTCCCTATGCCGGACATTCAAGCTCTCAGCAGTCCGGCATGCATGCCCTCCGCCGGGGCCCGAGCGCCAAAGAAACCTTAATCAATAAAACATTTTAATTGTGTTCTCTCTCTCGTTTTGTGAGTCTCTTCAGGTTGAAATGAAGTCGAAGACGCAAATTCAACAATGGCAGGACTCACAGCTGCATCGAATCACTCAACTGTCCACCTGGATACAGCTGCATCGAATCACTCATCAACTGTCCACCTGGATATGAGGCACCCCTTTCCTCAGCTCTTCCTGTTTGCCCGTTACTAGTCTAGTCGCCTCCCTCCACCTCCCCGTCTCCTCCCGGGGTTTCTGGTTCCTCGGCTCCCCCCTGTTCTGCGTCCCGCCTCCGCCGCCTGGGGTTGTCCTGCTCGCCTTCGTCTTGGTCCTGCTGCTGTGTGCATTCCTGCTTCCTGTTCCCTGCGACCCAGCCGGTCATGGCAGATGGCCGCTTGTCCTGAGCCTGGTTCTGCTGGAGGTTTCTTCCTCTCGAGGGAGTTTTTCCTTCCCACTGTCGCTTCGTGCTTGCTCAGGATGGAGGTTCTGCGCTGGTGTTCGTCTCAGGGTTGTCCGGAGCCGTCGGCCGCTGGCTGGCCGTCATTCACGTACCGGTGGGATGGATTGGACGTCTGCGATCCCTTCTCCACCACCGGGTTCGGGTCCCGGGGGGTAGATATCCATAATCTATCTCCCTATGCCGGACATTCAAGCTCTCAGCAGTCCGGCATGCATGCCCTCCGCCGGGGCCCGAGCGCCAAAGAAACCTTAATCAATAAAACATTTTAATTGTGTTCTCTCTCTCGTTTTGTGAGTCTCTTCAGGTTGAATTGGGTTTAAAGGGTTATCTTGTTTTGTTCATTTAGTTAGTTTTGTTGTGTTGTAGTTAGTAAGCCAATTTTAACTATTTCCTGAGTGACTTATTGTAAATAAACACTGCATTTTAAGGATGGTATATTGACAAATGTTTAGATTAATTATAATTGTTATTTTGAACAGTTGTCCCGGATGTTTTAATCGGTGCAAAAGCGAACCTGCGTGGCTTTAAGCGATAAGGTAAATTCTCTGGGGGAAATTCCCAGGGTGGCGTTGTTTTGTATTTACTTTAATTTATTCATGCTCCCAGGGCATGAGTAATGCCACAATTGGAACATTGGATTCTATTCTGATGAGCAACTGTTTGTGTTTCTCTCTAGCAGGCTTCAGGACTTTTGCAGACTATCTGTCTGTCAGCCCACACTTTCTCTCCCCAGCACTTCAATCCTTTAATCTCTACATAAACCCACTCCGACTTCATAGCCCTGAGTCATACTGTATCACATCCTCTCCCGTGTGGTTTCTCTTTCTGTCGCTGCAACTTAGACAATAGATGGTGCTGTACCGTCAATAATTTTCTGATGCAGCATGCCACAGGAGCCTATTTAACATAACTTTTTAATGTGGCTGTGTTCATAGGTTTTATGTGTTTACAGTTCTATTTTATTTTGCCACTGATAAAGAAATGTTCAGCTAATAACAAAACTTGTAAAACTTGATCTAATAAGGTTGAGTCAGGGACTTTGGATGGATTCTTCGTTGTTGAAAAGTTTTGAAATGCTTCAACAAAGAAGAATCCATCCAGAGGACCTGACTCAACCTTGTTAGATTTATCTACCTGGATTATTGTGCATGCATCAAGTAAAACTTGAATTTAGAAAATGCTTGCTCTTAATATTTTGTATTTTTACTTTAACTGTCAAACAATGTATGTGCATTGTTCACTTGAAGATAATTAAACCCGTAATATTGATAATGTGCTTTTATTTCGAGATTGCGTTTTTATGAGAATATCTTGGCTATTTATTCATGAAAAATACAGTAAACACATTAAAACATGGAATTTATCGGCAATAAAATATCCGGGGGGTAAATGAATGCATTGCAAACTATGTAATTGAACAAAAAAACAAAAACAAAATTTTCCTGGAATATATCAATAATGCAGTTTGGAAAAAGTACACTCCAATAGTTTAAACAATTTCTTGATATGCAAAACTGTAATGAGAGTCCATGATTAAATTAAACAAAACATTGCTGGATCCATTGAAAACTACATGGAACCTTGAGTCACATGACTAAGCTAAATATGGCTGGTTGTAGTCTGCAGGTAAACAAACAAGGTGGAAATGGAAAAAGGTTTAATCTAAGTGAAGATGTTTAGGTGGAAGAATAATTGAATTTGCTGCTAATTGCCAAAGAAAATAGATAATTAAAAAAGATAATGTACGGATTAAATATTAGGGCTCAAGGCAATAGACAGCCATAAACACAGACCTCGGCATTAAATAACTGTTTTTGCAAAATCTCTTTTAGCCTGGTAAGTTTACCATTTCAACCTCACCCTTTTAATTAACAAATCTGAGCGTGAATACTACCAATTAATCAAAATTGTTAGATATTGCCATCTTAAATCAGTCTTCAATAAAAGTGGCCATTGTTGACCAATTTTCAGTCACTTTGGCTGTTTCCGTAGTTAAACAAACACATTTGATGGCAGCCATTGACAAATTTTGCTTACAAGTTTTAAATGCAAGGCCACATTACCAACAATACAGTATATAAGTGACAATTGTGAGAGCTTAGTTTCTTAATTATGACTTTTAACATCAGTTTTTATGCTATTGCAACAAATACATTTTAAACTGTTTTGTCCCACATTTTTTATACTACCGTGTTTTTTGGACTAAGGTGCACCGGCTTATAAGGCTTATTAAATGAACTAAGTTCATTTTGACAGATTTTTGAGCTCTACGTACCACATAAAATCGGTTTGAGGTCAGTAAGCACAACCAGAATTAATATATATTGCACACTAGATTATAAGGCTCACTGTTGATTTTTGAGAAAATTCAAGGATTTTAAGTGCGCCTTATAGTAAAAAATTAATAAAAATTAAAACATTTAAAAAAAACTGTACAAAAGCAAAAGTGCAACAGGAGCCCTCTGACCTGTCGAACGTACTACGACTTAGCTTTAGTACTCGTACTAAAGCTCTGTCATAGTCAAACAGCTGAAATTAAATGAAATGGGGAAACTTTTTTGGAACTGGTGCATTTTGTTTCCTCAGTTCTCCGTTGCTCATTTGAGTCTCTGTGTGTTGGTTGCATGAACATTGACATACTTTTTTTTTTATCTGCTCATTACATTTTATATCTTCCTCATACTTTTCCTATTCACAATCCTCCAAACTGTCTGTGAAAACTTTTGGTTGCAATAAAATAGTGTTTGTTTATAACACCTCTTCCTCATGATCAATGAAATAAACAGAGCAGCGTGATGGATTGGATTATCAAGCTTTGACAGTCGCTCGTCTGCACACAGTGATCTGTACACGAGGGGTTGAGACTTTACAGGAAGTTGAGCATGTGACTGAATTATTACAGTGTGACGTTTAACACTAACAGCACAACACGTTTTAAGGCACATTGTCTAATCTGCTCTCAATGCTAAAACACAATATGGATATATTTATTTTATTTATTTGGTGCATGAGACACCATTGCAAATAGCATAAGTGATGCAGAGTTCATCAAAAATATTCCTGACATCAAATGTCACATCATCTTTTTAAGGCTGTGTGGTGGATGCTTCTACCACCACCACATCGTGTTAGTATTTATTTAATTATTATTTGATATATTTTCTGATGGGTGCACACTTTAGTTAATGTTTGTCTGAATGGTTTACTAACACTTGTTCTTCTGTTTTGAGGTGCTGCAAATGCAGAACAGCTGGAGGAGGAAGCCTGGAACATACCACTTTTCTAAAAGACTGAGGGGAGAGGGAACTTTATTTGTTAAACTTGGCTTTAGTTAGGTTTGACACTTTAATATTCACTTATTGTTTGTGCTAAGCTAGTTGAGTTTTGCTTTATTTGTTTCAAATGCTGTATTTAGCTAATTTGTATTTTCTGTTCCCTTTATTATGTTGTGCCTCCCTCATGTGGCAGAATTGGGTTACTCCGGCCCTATTTAAGCAGCCCTTTGTTCTTTGTTAGCAGGTCAGTTTTGTTAGAGTTCAGTTGACCTCATTTAAGTTGGGCCCAAATTTGTTGTTTATCTTTTGATTAATTTTTCATTGACATTTGATTCTTTGTTAGCCATTTTTTGACCTATTAAATTGAAATTTTTGGCTGATTTTTGAACACCTTTGTCCTTATTTAAGTCCGGTCCCCTCACAGTTGGTGTCAGAAGTGGGATATTTTTTTAATTTTGTAAGGACATTGGTGTATTTTCTTCCCCCTGATTCTTCAAGTTTTGGGATTAACTGCCTCTGACAGTTTTTTTTCTCTAAGAGGAAAAGGTGCCAAAAAATGCCTGGAAGAGGAAGAGGACGACCAAGAGGAGGAGCCAGTGCTGAGCCAGATGAAAGTGAGGCTGTTGATGAAGGTGGAGCAGTTGGTGGAGTGCTTGACCTGGAAGAGGAAGGTGAGAGTGAACCAACACTAGCAGACTTGGCTATGCTTCTCAGAGCCCATATGGGGCAACAGAAGGCCAAGGAGGACTACTGGACCAGTGAAGCTGCTAAGCAAGAGAAGAAATTTGAGGAACTACAAAAACAGTTCAGCTTGTTGAAAAGGGAAACTCACCTCCAGACCACTCCCCCTGCTCCTCAGAACACTTTACCAGTGCGGCCTACACAACCAGCAGATCTTGGAGTAGCAGCTTCACCTCAACACAGTCAATCAGGTGACCTTAATGAACATTCACATGTTTTTTATGCACCAAAATTACAAAAACTTAGTGAAGAAGACGACATTGAACATTTTCTCATTACTTTTGAAAGAATGGCTTTTGCTTGCAGGTGGCCAAGAACTGACTGGGCTTTTCACTTAATACCACTGCTAACAGGCAAAGCTAGAAGTGCCTTTGTGCACATGGATGTTGATTTGTCTATGAACTATGATCAAGTCAAATTTGCTATTTTGCAGAAGTATGATATTAATGGTGAAACCTACAGGCAAAGATTTCGCTCACTTCAAGTGGAGCCTGAAGAAACTCCAAAAGAGCTCTACATAAGGCTGAAGGAGCTGTATATCAAATGGGTGCAGCCTAATGGCAAAACTGTTGAACAAATCAATGAAATAATAATTCTTGAACAGTTTTTGAGAATGTTGTCACCAGAACTACAGGTGTGGATAAGAGAACATAATCCAAAAACTGCAAAGGAGGCTGCTGAACTGGCGGACGTGTTTGTGGCTGCTAGAAGGAAGAACTCCTGGGCTTTTCAAAGCTGGAAAAAGGATGGCTACAATCAACCTCCAGCCCAACAGGTTTCAGGTGTGGGTAAGCTCCCTGTAAAAGAGAGATTTGGCTCAACTTTTCAGGGGAAAAGGCCCATTTGTTACTTATGTGGACAGGAGGGTCACACCAAACCTATGTGCCCTCAAAATGCTGTTAAGTTTTCCCAGATGTGTTTTGTGCCCAGGGAAGAAACTCAAAAGATGGGAGCAATGCAGCCATTAATGGAGACATCTGTGGAGCTCAACGGTCAGGCATTGAAGGCCCTGATTGATACAGGGAGTACCCAGACCTTGGTCCAGCGCCGGTATGTCTTACCCCAGTTTGTTTGCACCAGTGAGAACATTCCAATTTGCTGTGTCCACGGTGACGAAAGAAAGTATCCAACTGCAGATGTCTATGTCACAGTGAAAGGGCAAACTTACCTGCTTAATGTTGGGGTAGTAGATAACTTACCATTTCCAGTAATTCTCGGCAATGACCTACCGGTGCTTATCGACCTGTTACAATCTCCTCAGTGTAATGTTGCACTAACTCGGGCCCAAGCAAAGCAATCTGAAGAAATTGTCCCTGACCTTAGTACTTTGCCATTTCACAATGTGGAATTTTCCACAGGGAAAACAAAATACAGGAAGTCCAAAAGACTGCGGAGAAGAGAGAAGTTTCAAGGGACTGTGGTAGTTCCTCCTGACACACCGCAGCCTGAAATACTCCAAGATTTTAAAATTCCTGGTAATATAGTAGAGCTGCAGCACCAGGATTTAAATCTTGTGAAGTATTTTAAAGAAGCCAAAGTCAACAAAAATGATTTTTGCATTCACAATGACATTCTTTACAGACAATGTGGGCCAACTAAACAGCTGGTGGTTCCCAAAGCAGTTAGAGAAACAGTTTTGAAGTTGGGCCATTCAATTCCCTGGGCTGGCCACTTGGGGAAGCATAAGACCTTAGCCCGCATAAAACACTGTTTTTTTTGGCCTGGCTTGCATAAAGATGTTGTGCAGTTTTGCAGGAGCTGTCCAGAATGTCAAATTACATCAGCCAGACTCCCCAACAAAGCTCCTCTCCAACCCCTTCCAGTCCTGAGTACACCATTTCAACGCTTAGGTATGGACATAGTGGGACCAGTGGAAAGAAGTAAAGCAGGTAACCGGTTTATGCTGGTGATTGTGGATTATGCAACTAAATACCCAGAAGTCTTCCCCCTGAAAGCTGTCAAAGCAAAGAATGTTGCATTTTGTTTGGTGCAATTTTTTTCAAGGGTTGGCTTTCCTCAAGAAATACTAACTGATCAGGGCACTAATTTCATGTCCAAACTGCTTAAGGATGTGTATCAGTTGCTAGGAATTAAAGGACTGAGAACGACACCCTATCATCCACAAACAGATGGCCTCACTGAACGGTTTAATCAAACACTTAAACAAATGCTGCGGAAATTTGTGAATGAAACTGGTTCTGACTGGGACCAATGGCTCCCATATATTCTGTTTGCATATAGAGAAGTTCCACAAGCCTCCACTGGGTTTTCTCCATTCGAGTTATTATATGGTCATGAAGTGAGAGGACCTCTGATGGTTCTGAAGGAACTGTGGGAGGGGGGACAAACTAGCAAAGACCCTGTAAATGTTGTATCTTATGTGCTCCAGATGAGGGAGAAGCTGGAGAAGATGTCAATTTTGGCTCAGGAGCATCTGAAGATGTCTCAACGCAAACAGAAGATTTGGTATGACTCTGCAGCCCGGGAGAGGGAGTTCAAGCCGGGCCAGAAAGTACTTGTTATGTTGCCTTCAGAGGAAAGCAAGCTGCTGGCCAAGTGGCAAGGACCTTATGAGGTAGTAGAGAAATTAGGAC
>JBBPBX010077082.1:0-15962 GCA_038048925.1 Garcialebias charrua
TGGCTTACTCTGCTGCAGGCAGCATGTTTCCTTGTATCACCTGGGCCAAGGCAAGCTGTGTCTGCTGACGCTGTGCTTTGTCTATGTTGTTTTGTATTTAATACTAATGTTTATAGCCTGGTAATCTGCCACACTGCTTTTATTAAGGTCTTGAAACATACTTCATTTTGCTTTATTCCTTTCACTCTGTCTTAAAGGGGACCACACATTCAAAATTCACTTTTTAATGTTTTTTTACTCAACTTTGGGTATTTACTTCATAAAAAAACAGTCCAAAGGCCAAAAAAATGCACCCAGTGGTTTATTTACTCTAAGTAGATTTATTTAATTGTGATAAGATAGGTTTCGGTTTGAAATCATCGCGCCTGTGACGTCACAGGCGCGAGGACAACCCACACCAACCTGAGTCCAGCCCCGTCACCTAGCAACCCCTGGTTAGGCTCAACCCACTCCAGTTTAAAAGAGTTGACGGTTGTTTTTCCTGATTTCATGGCTAAAAATGTCACAGAGTCTAGCCAGCTAACTCTCTGACCCTCCTGGCCCAGATTATGGATTTAAAATTGATAGTTTTCAGATGGGAACAGATGCGCATGTTTCTGTGTGTGTGTGTTGGTTTATGTGTCATTAGCAGGACCGCAACCATTTACAATCCCGTGTGTGCGCGTGTTTGTGTGTCCTCACATACAGGTTCAGCCAAGATCACTTGAGCTCCTATTTAATTCCATCAGAGCGTCAGGTAGTGTTGATAAAAAGAAAGCCCGCTGTGAGTGTGTGTGTGTATGTGTGTGTGTCGGCCCGCACGTGCTCCTCGGAGGGACTCAGATAAAAAAGCCCCCGCTGTGCGTGCGTGCGTGTGTGTGTGTGTGTGTGTGTGTGTGTGCTTTGCTCCCTCCAAGCTGCGCGCACAGGGAGAAGGAGGGAGAGTCAGAGGGAGAAACGTGCAATAACGTGAACTAAGTAACTTCCTCGTCTGCCTTTGGAGGGCGGAGTTAATGTGAGCAGATCTTTGAAGGGCGTGCCACAAGACCTCCTCATCATAAACCGGTCGTTCAAAACGAAAGTTAAAAATGGCAGAATTAAAAAGGGTATAATTGATTATCTAAGAATTATTTTGTGTATTAAATTGAATAAACACTGTCTGGTAACTGCAAAGACATACCATAAAAATTTTAAAAAGCTATATGTGGTCCCCTTTAAAGAAGGCGATAATTAGATTTTTTAAATCCAGTGTAATTTCATTGATTTTAAGGTCTTTAATGATGCACATTAAAATGAGGAGCCAAAATCATTGGCAAAGGTGGGGAGGAGGTTCTTTTTTTGTCTTGAGTTTTGGGCTGACATTGTTGATGGTTTTTGATAAAAAAAATAAAAATAAAGAAATTATCACATATTTCAGTTTGTCAGTTAATTTTTTATTTTTTTTATTTGCATGACATGATTAATTGATTTCGTTCTTGGAACACTGATTACTCTTTTTATTCACACAAATAGGTTTCATGGGATCACTGCAGGTAGGTCAACTCAGTTTTTACGTCACACAGCAGAGTTTTGCGGCCTAGCCTAATGTCAAAACATATTCGAAAGGATTATAAATAAATAAATAAAAATATATTTTAAGGCATGCATGGAATGCAATTCAATTAATGAGAGGGCAGTACCTCAGCATCCGTGATGGACTGTAAATTACTGAGTTGAGAATCTGATCATTACACAACACTGCTTACACAATGACCTAAAAAAGGGCTTTAATTAATTGAGTGTTTTCTCTTGTCTCAAACCATTAACACAAACAGTGGTAATACCTGGAAACAACAATATTTGGACGTTAGTAAACTATAAATTATTGGTATTGACAAGGTAGTGATTCTGATTGTTTTATGATCTGTTTCTGCATTCAGTAAAACCAAGTGCATGATGTTGCTGACTGGCTGGGTAAGGTTTAGCTCACCATACAGCAACTCTTATCTTATCTTATTTCCATTCCAATGGTTCTATACAAGACACCAATCAGAGAGGTTTGCCCTGTAGAAATCAATAAGATATGTGTTCTTAGTAGCGTTTCTGCAGATTGGGTGTGTGTGGGGGGACTATGAAGGAAAATAATAGAACAAGTGTGAGTTAAAAAAAGACAGCCTGGAGACACTCTCTTTAGGCCTTAAAAACTCTTCATATGCATACAGTACATTAATGTAGATGCAAGCACAAGCAGCTTTGTATACACACACACACACACACACCACACACACACACACACACACACACACACACACACACACATACACATATTAGCTGTAAAGGTAATGGAAGAGGGGGATGATAAACAGGATGGAAATGGCCCTTTATAAAAATTAGCATGTGAGGCTTTGTTTGTGACCTTGACAGAGACATTGCTGCTTCACTTGATTCTCTGCACTCACACAAGCAAGGAGCTCCGTAAAATCGCAATCCATCAAGTTATATACAGCAGGCTTCTTGTAAACTATTCCAAGGGTGTGTTTATTTGAAACATTAAACACAGCCTAGCTAACGTTTGGTCTCTATTTACCTGTACTTCAAAGTGACCCCAATTACATTAGGTAAACTGCTGACACCAACTGCAGACTGTTAACAGACTATTAACAACTGTGGTTGTAACCCTGACAGAGCTTAGAAAAGCATCACAAAAAGATTTCTGAATATTTTCATGGGAGATAACAGTCCTCTGATGTAACATTACTAATCCATGGCATGTTTGTGGCCTTGTTGCAGTAGTGATGATCATTGGTTGTTTGAGCAATTTACTGTCTTTTAATCAAACATGAGGGTTGGGAGGCATGTTTTATGCTCACTGCATTTGATAGTAAGTGATCTAAGATGATCCAACCAGACAGGTGATCTATTTTTATCCAGAGGATCGTGACTCATAATATGCCAGCAGGAAATGTTCAAGTTGTACTTTTAGAGTTTTCTTTTCTCTATTTCTTTATCCAACCAATTTCGTCTTCAATATAATATTCAATATCAATCTTTTGTCATGTGTAAGACACATTAAGTTCCAACATTAAACTAAAAAGGCGTAAAATTATGTGAAAAGATCACACAAATCTAAGAATGATTTATGACCTTTTGCCTTTTCTCATTGTAGCACTCATGACTATAAGATGAATTACATTTTATTCTTAGTGAATTACAGGTAGTCCTCAGGTTACGACAGTCTCGAGTTACGACGTTTTGTGGTTACGGCGCATCTCCCATTAAAACAATTTATTATATATATATACCTTGTATATTGAAAAGCAGAGTTACGCAGTTTCCGGTTTTACGTCGTAAACGTAGCGGCGGAGGAATACAGCACTGTACTCTCTAAAAAAGCTAAGTCTGGTCCTCTGGACATTCAAAAAACAAAACAAAACTGTACTGTGAATGCGGTTTTACGTCGTAAACGAATAGAGAATACAGCGGATGGACGGAGGAATACAGTGTCACCAGCATCTCAGTAGGTCATTAACTCTTTTTTTCCTTCATTATGGCTCCCAAATGTATGTGTTTTTTGATAATTATGTAGGGTACTGTTAGGATAGGCTAAGTGCTTGGTAATACTGTACTGTACATGTATATGGTGCAGTATGTACGTATATTTCGACTTACGTCGAAAATCGGTTTTCAACGCCCCGTAGGATTGGATCTACTTCGTAAGTCGAGGACTACCTGTATAGTGTTCTAATGTGAATGATTATACAATATCCTATGGGACAGCAAGCTTTGTCCAGTCTGTATTTGTTTTAGCTATCTTGTTTATATACTTTAGGTATGAGACATTTGCTTTTGGGATGATGCTATGGTGAAGGCCTGTCTGTTCATGACTTCATTACTATAAGAAAAGGGACCAGAATGTGGTTTAAGCCAAAACAGTTGCGATTTATACCATTTGTAAAATAGTTTCAATCAGTATAAGTATATAAAAGCATAATATTCTTCACTTTCCCTCTCTGCTCCTCCATCCAGCTCGTTTTTCCTTTCTTTCTAACATGTTTGATATTATTTAACCCACTCACCTTTCCTCTCTTTTTCTTCACACCGAGCTCCTGCTCTGTTTCTGCTGCAGGTAAGATGGAAGGTTGGAGCAAAAATACGGACTGATAACAACAACGTGGATGTTCTTGTGCAAAACACCAAGGGTTGTGGTGAAAACGTGGAGCGGACTCTGTATTTTCCCAATACGGAAGTGGAACGGAGTTGAGATTTTGACGTTGGTCAGTTTTCTGCGTGAGGAATGTGAATGCGGCGTGAGAGCGTGTGAAACCCCTCGAATGCGTGTGTCTCACGGTCATTGCGTGAGAGTTGGCAGCCCTGTTCCCTGCATGCATAATTCGTTTTAATTGGTAATGGCCAAGATGGTCGCATTCTCCTAAGGTGCACCTTCACAGGCTTTCGGTGAGATCACGGTTTTTAGGAGTTTTGAAATTGTCTCCGTGCCTGACTCCGCACAATTTATGCATGTGAATTATAGCTGAACTGATGAGAATAAAAGCAGATTTGACATGAAATATAGCAACGATTGGCAACTAACTCAAATCTACGCTCAGCAGAATGCAGATCTTAAAGTCATCTACCTGGACGCCACAGCAGAGCATCAACGGGTAGAGGAAGAAGTGCTGTTCCTGGCCTAAGAAACGAGGTTGCCAGGCTGGAATTCTGGTGAGGTGACATGCTAATGCTAAAGCTGGCAAACTCCCAATACCTTCTCTCTTTCTGTTGGAGGTCAGCTTGTTGGACAACAAGGTGGATTTGCTTCGTCTGAGAGTGGGCGCCTCAGAGGAGATGAGGAAATGTGCAGTGTTTTGCCTCACGGAATTATAGATTAACAACGAAAAGCCTTCCAGCTAGACAACAGTCTCTTTTTTTTCCCCAGCGGATCGCTGCATCGAGCTAACAAGGAAATGAAGGGAAGGTGGAGTATGCATTAATGTGAGTAAAAGTTAGCCTCCCCACCATCACAGACTGCCAGATGCAGGAAGCGGGCCACCTGCATCATGAAGGACCCCACCCACCCAGCACACACACATTTTGCCCTGCTTCCCTCAATAAGGAGGTTGAGGAGCATTGCGTGCAGAACAACTAGGCTGAGGAACAGCTTCTGCCCTGAGGCTGTTAGACTCATGAATATCTAACCAGAATAATCACTGTGAAAAATCACATCATGTTGCTGCTGATCTGTTTCATGTTGCTGCTGATCTGTTTCATGTTGCTGCTGATCTGTTTCATGTTGCTGCTGATCTGTTTCATGTTGCTGCTGATCTGTTTCATGTTGCTGCTGATCTGTTTCATGTTGCTGCTGATCTGTTTCATGTTGCTGCTGATCTGTTTCACGTTGCTTCTGATCTGTTTCATGTTGCTGCTGATCTGTTTCATGTTGCTGCTGATCTGTTTCATGTTGCTGTGTTCATTCAAGCTCATCTGCTCACACAGCCTCATGTTCGTGCTGCTGTTCGGCGTTTTGTTTTTATTCTATTATGCTTATCATATTTTTAGTTGATGTTTTTCTTAATTCATATCTGAGATCATTTTACTGTTTTTCTTTTATATTTTATTGTTGGATGTAACTGAGACCCTGTCTACACAATTTCGTTCCACCACATGTACCACATGTGGTAAGAATGACAATAAAGAAACTCTGACTCTGATATTTAGATTTCTAAAAATTTCCTGATGACACTTTTTATGGTTGAAACATATTTTTCAAGATTTGGTTATGTAAGAATGTGGCTCCCTCTGGTGGTCTTGTCTTGCATGTTGTCTGTCTCAGGTGTGTTGTCTCAGGTGTGTATGATTTAGGTAATTAGTCTGTGTATATAAGTTTGCATTTGTGTGCATGTCTTTGTCGGGTCATCTCGTCTTCCTGCCTGGTGTGTCGTGTCAGCTCCTTGGTTTTTGTGAGTACTTCGTCATGTTGGACTTTTTGTATTACAGCCACAGTTGAGCTCTGAGTTTTTGTTATTAAAGCTTTTTTGACTTTTTACTCGTGTCTCTGAGTGTCCGTCTGCACTAATGGACTCACCTCCTCCCACACCACGCTGGATCCTAACATGATGACCCGACCAACAGTGAGTCCAGCGGGCGGTACTTCCAGAGGCAGAAGGTGACGGTCTCCGCTCGAAGAGAGCAGCCGTCACAGACGTGGTCCATGCAGCTGTAGTTCCTGCAGCCGCTCTTGTGCAGCCTGCTGCAGTCTCCGTAGTTTTTCCACCTCCTACAGTCTCTGTTTCATCAGTACATGGATCACACCCAGTTCAGACTTTTATTTTTCTCACCTGCCCGTTCTTTTTTTTCCCCTCGCCGTCTGGTGCCGGAGCACGCCGCTGAGGTTTCGCCGTCTGCAGAGGCCCTGCGCCGCTGTTCGCCTCTTCGCCTTCAGGGGGTCCCGGCGTCGTTGATGATGCCTCTAATGTTCTTCGGAGGGTCTCCGCGCTGGTGGCGCCTCTGCTTCGTGGATGCGCGCGCCGCTGATGCCTCGGCGTCTAGGGGGTTCACGCGCTGACGACGCCTCTACTTGCTTCGGAGGGTCCTCTCGCCGCTGAGCCTCGACGTCTGCAGGGGTTTCCCGCGCCAGGTGACGCCTCTACTGTCTTCGGAGGGTCCTCGCGTCGGTGACATCACTGCTGCAGAGGGTCCTCGCTCTTCAGACGTCTCCGCATCGATGGAGGGTCTCCACGTCGATGACGTCGCCGCGTCGATGACGTCGCTACGTCCGATGACGTCACTCCGTTCGACGTTTCTACGTTTGACGTTTTGGCGCTTGTTCGTTTCCTGGGTTTAGTCTGTGTTTGGTTCTGGTTTGGGTTTTTGCAAGTTTGGCTTTGTGTTTTGCTTTTTGTCCCTTGTCCTGTTCCCCTGTCCTTGTGTTTTCCTTCGTGCCCGCCCTGGTTGTTGGGGGCGTTCCTTGTGGACGCCTGGGGGCGTCTTTGAGGGGGAGGTACTGTAAGAATGTGGCTCCCTCTGGTGGTCTTGTCTTGCATGTTGTCTGTCTCAGGTGTGTTGTCTCAGGTGTGTATGATTTAGGTAATTAGTCTGTGTATATAAGTTTGCATTTGTGTGCATGTCTTTGTCGGGTCATCTCGTCTTCCTGCCTGGTGTGTCGTGTTCATCTCGTCTTCCTGCCTGGTGTGTCGTGTCAGCTCCTTGGTTTTTGTGAGTACTTCGTCATGTTGGACTTTTTGTATTACAGCCACAGTTGAGCTCTGAGTTTTTGTTATTAAAGCTTTTTTGACTTTTACTCGTGTCTCTTAAGGGCGAGATACACTCGAGCGTCCTCACGATACGCCAATACGCAGCGTACGTACGCCCCGTACGCAGCGTAGCCCCGCGTAGCCCCTCAGGGCAAGTACGCGCAAAAGTATTTTTTTACTACGCATACGCGATTCGCATACGCGATGCGCGGTGTCTGACCTAAACTTCCCCGGCGCCGGACTGTTTTGTATGTTACACAAATGAAATAAATTCCTCTTTTTTATCGCTGATCGGGCCTTTTCTTTTGTTTTTTTGCCTAAAGTCAAGTAACCGCTTCTTCCTCCGTTCACTCGATGAATGAAATGAATGAATTCAGGTCCTACCTGGGTGCGCGATGTTTTATATATTCCCTGGTGGGCTGTGGTGGGCTGTGGGCTGCAGGAAAAGCACTCCGTGCTCAGCTGCTCATATTACAACAAGGAGAACGCGAGCGTTTGGAGCGAAAAACTAGCGGAAGTGACGATCGGAAGTGACGGTACGGAGGAAATGACGTTAGAATTTGGAGCGAAAACACGAGAATCTACGCGAGAACGAAAGCCGAGTGTAGCAGCGGCTCCGTATATGCGCGTATACGCGCGTATAGAGTCTGCTTCAGTGTATCTCGGGCTTGAGTGTCCGTCTGCACTAATGGACTCACCTCCTCCCACACCACGCTGGATCCTAACAGGTTATTGTATTGGAACATGCTAATAAGAATTAAATTGATACTTTGAATCGTTACACTGCTTAATAAGTTATTTTGGTAGTGTTACAAGCATTATTTTTTCAGGCAACTTTCATGAAAAGGGCACGAAATGTACAAAGACATATTTTAACTCACTTGATAATGTGGAGTTATTTCTCTTTTAGGAGCACTGCTCTTTTTAACAGCATGTGTCCTCTGATGTATGGAAAGGAAAAATAAATCTAGATCGGTTGACATTTGGCCATTCATACTTTTGTTGTCCCTTGTCTACTTTCTGCCTTTGTTGCACCCTTTGTGTACACCTAATACCCATTGTCTTGGTGTCCTAAAGCAAGCACCAGCAGCCTTGAAAACACAGCTTCTGTCAGGTGTGTTATCCCCCCCTTCCAAATCACTGGTGCAATGCCTCTGTACTGCACAAAAACATGCCATTAGTGGTCTCCAGTCAACTTGTGCTCTTTTATAAAGCTGGCACAGAGCTCCGCAGGGGGTCAGCCGCTCAATATGTGCGTTTGTTTGCCCACATGTTGGTTTGTCTTTCCTCGTGATTCACCTGAGGAAAAAAAAATCATTTTGTGTGCGCACACAAAACAGAGGGAGGGTTACACCTCATTAATCAACAAGCCGTTTTTCCCCCTGCCACATGCCTGCATCTTTTGCATCAACCTCAACAAATCTGTCAAGACATTAGAAACACTGGAAGACTAGCCATTCCGGTGTGTTCATCTAGTGTGCATTGACACGTGTCAAAACAATGCGAGACATTTTCTTTAATGATTATTATATAAGGCAATGCTATTTAAAATTTGATGAACAATAGGACTCTGAATGATTTGTTAACGGGAAACCCTCTCAATCTCAAATACACTCCCCATTTTGACCTCTACACTCTTCTTTCCCATTAATCTATAGCACAAAGTATACATTTGCTGTGATGTATACATGTACGTATTTATGTATGTTATGTTCTTATTTTTAGTTTTCTACACCACCCTATAATAATTTTTTGGGTAATTTTGTAATTTCAGGGAAATTTTTTGTTATTTTTCCTTTTAAATGCCATTTTATTTTCACTTGTTAAAAAAAAAAATCTCAATATGTACGCATTCTTTATGATTGTCCATTGACTTTGTTGTCCACTGTTGTCGTCACTCTGTTAAAATCAAGTCTCTCTTGTAAATGAGTCCCCGAGTCTGAATGGGATTAACCTGTATAAATAAAGGTAGAATGAATGTGTGTTGTACTGTATTTTTATAGCAATAAAGCTAACATGCTGTTACATCAACAGTGACACAATAATCACAGCAAATTATATTCAGTCTTGATTTTCATGTGGTTTCTTTGGTAAGAGTTACATAACCATCTCTGTAGCTACTGCAAAATCCACAGTTACTTTACTTTAAAACATGATGACTTTAGTAATGCTGTTTTTATAATGATGCAGAAAGAAATCTAAGTGAAAACTGATCTTTTCACCCTCAGGTAAGGGACTCTTCATTCAATTCAGTAACTGTGTGGTTCATGCACATTCCTGTCTTTGTGTTTGTGCAGATGTGACTGAATTATTAATACTTGACAAATGACAGCCATTTTAACAGGACTTTCCACTCGACATCGATTAGATATAAACAATGCACATGTGTGAGCAAATGTGTTTCTACCACTGCCACTGAAACCGCGAGCCACTTTTGGCTTGGGAGAGGGAGGCAGAAATTATGGCTGATGGCAGGAGTGAAATTTATAGCAGCAGACAGTCACTTGGTATTCAGGCGGGGAACAGGCAAGACAGTTTTCACATAATTGTTCCATCATCATCTTCTCAGAAATGTGCTTCAGGGTTTTTTTGTTCATGCGATTTTTCTTCATCTTCTTGTTGTGTGTATTTCTTTGTGAAGAAGAAAGAGCAAATTAAAAAAGCAGATTAGGTGAAAATGAAATATAGGGTACATATGTGTCTGAATTTGCATTTGTCAGAAAGTAAAAGAAATGACAGTAGTGGAAAGAATGAGTAAAAGGCAATATGTAGAATATGGCAGCACTTTGGTGCATGTGTGTATGAGTTTGTCTCTGCTCACCTGTCCATACAGAATTCACCTGGGAGGGAGAAAGCAGAAAATGAGATCAAAGGCAAACAACTTTATTGGTGGTCTCCATAATTCAGCAGCTCTACCAGGGGTCATAGTATTTCCTTTGAGGTTGAGCAGCACAGATGAATCTTTAATGCACTCCAGCTAGGGAATAATGGATAGCGCAGACCAGCTACTACTCAACACCGCAGCAGAGACATACAGTGGGGGAGAAATGAATGGGGTGAGGTGAGTGTATAGAGGCCATGTGTGGACTGTTGACAGGTAGTGGAGTGAACAAAGTCATGCATATTCTGAAAAGTCTTTACTGCATTGGTATCTGGAGTACAATCATGCTCTGTGCAGCTTACCACACTGCCTTGCTGTACATATATACAGTGGATTTCCCCAGATGACTGGCTTTACAGCTGTAAATTTCTGAGGACCCCTTAAGGAAGGGGGGATGATTGAGCTGCATCACCTTTCCCACTATGACCCCCAGAGCCTCTCTGCCCGTTGTGGTCCCCGGGCAATCCTGTTGCAGTCCACCTGCTGTTCCTGCACCTGGGCTGGACTGGTGTATGTCTACTATCTCTGTTCACTCAGTGGAGGGAAAATTAGGACCTCCAGGGGAAGAAAGTACATAAAAACAGATTAAACAGAAACATGGGTGGCTTTCTACAGTAGATAATACCAGAATTAAGCTGGTGACTTAACATGTTTGATAGTGTCTCAATAAAGGATCAGAGCACGATCCTTGTAACCATGCTGGTATTGACCTTACACAAGCTTGTTCCTACTTGTTGTAGGCTTACTTTCCTTTTAATCTATATGGGGAATTAAAGCCTAATCAAACATGAACATAATGTCAATGATACCAGTATGGAGTCTGAAACAGAACCCAACTATCTGTTTGCCGAAATAGGACAACTTTATGTCCATGTTGTGTTACCCATAGTTTATCTTCTTTTCTGTAACCATAAACGGGCCATCTCTAATTTTTGTTTATATCCCTGACGGCCACAATGAGCTTTAGTCCTTCTGATGTTTAGAGTGCTGTCAGAGTGGTGTCACGCACTGCACTAAAATGCTAACACACTGCATAGCTGTGCCTGAGGGGACCAAGCAGGAACCATTGCAGTGAAAATGCTAAATGGTTGTATTTTTCTCTCAGTGAACTATTTTATAGGTATATTGCCTTAAATCATATCCACACAGTGCAGCATACTTACCAAAATCAATGCATTAAAATATCTATGTTATTATTAGAGTGAGAGTCACATAGTGCTATGAAACTGGGTCACACACACAGTTGGAATCTAGAGCTGGCTCGTCTGAGCCGAAATGAGGTATAAAATATAAACAAATGAGCTTGCAATGCAATAAACCGAGCAGCACACATTGCCCCAGCATATTTTTTGTTGGTGGGGGGCACACGCACACACTTCACTTTTCAGCTTGCTCAAGAATACATCTCAACATATTACAGTAGTGAATCAAAACCTCTTACTTCCTCCCTCATCTCAACCTCTAACCCAGCGCAGAGGGTTGGGTGGGGGGTGGGGGGTTGTTTTTTTCTGGTTGGTGATGATGAAGAGGAGGAAGGTGGAGGAGGAAAAAGCAGTTAACTTTAACATGACAAGAAGGTAAGAAAGACAGAGCCTTACCCGTCCAGTAACTCAAAATACATTTCTGAGTAAGTTGGTGTGAAAACAGACAGGCACATGGCAGCGGATTGCTTAGAGGAGTGCAGGAGAGTTCATTATGGAATGACATTGACTCAGGCTGATTTGCTGAGACGAATCAGATTGCAAAATGAGACATATGCAATTTTTCCCCCCTCTCTCAATCCCCTTTCCCTGGAATGCAATGAAATATTAACTCACTCTGTACTCAGCCCCTTAAATTGCATGCGCAGCTCGCACAAAAGCCTTGCAGATGTGCCATTACCTTGTTTTAATCTCAACCATTTTCTCTGTTGTTTACTTACCCAGAGGACAGATTGTTGACCTGAGAACTCAAAATGGGGAACAGAGAGGCAATCTTATTTGAAGGTTGTAAATTCCACTCTCACCTCAATTTAAGAACACAGAGCAAGAGAAAGCTCATGTCTTTTATCAGAAATCAAGCAAAATCTGAGATATAAGCTGTCAGTGAGCACACACTGAGTGTAGAATGTGCAGTCTTGGCTCACAATGTACAGTGTTGATCATTTGGATGTGGATTCTTAACTATTTCACCTCTAATAAAAATCATTCGGACAAATCTTCATCCATCCATCCATCCAACCATTTTCTTCCGCTTATCCGGGGTCGGGTCGCGGGGGTAGCAGCCTAAGTAGGGAGGCCCAGACTTCCCTCTCCCCAGCCACTTGGAGCAGCTCCTCTGGGGGAATCCCAAGGCGTTCCCAGGCCAGCCGAGAAACATAGTCCCTCCAGCGTATCCTGGGTCTTCCTCTGGGTCTCCTCCCGGTGGGACATGCCCGGAACACCTCACCAGGGAGGCGTCCAGGAGGCATCCTAACCAGATGCCCGAGCCACCTCAACTGGCTCCTCTCGATGTGGAGAAGCAGCGGCTCTACTCCGAGTCCCTCCCGGATGACTGAGCTTCTCACCCTATCTCTAAGGGAGAGTCCAGCCACCCTGCGGAGAAAACTCATTTCAGCCGCTTGTATCCGAGATCTTGTTCTTTCGGTCATAACCCAAAGCTCATGACCATAGATGAGGGTGGGAACGTAGATCGATCGGTAAATTGAGAGCTTTGCCTTTTGACTCAGCTCTCTCTTCACCACGACAGACCGGTACAGCGCCCGCTTCACTGCGGACGCTGCACCTATCCGCCTATCGATCTCACGCTCCAGTTTTCCCTCATTCGTGAACAAGATCCCGAGATACTTAAACTCCTCCACTTGGGTAAGGACCTCCTCCCCGACCCGGAGAGGGCACGCTACCCTTTTCCGGCTCAAGACCATGGCCTCGGATTTGGAGGAACTGATCCTCATCCCGGCCGCATCACATTCAGCTGCAAACCGCTCCAGCGAAAGCTGTAGATCACGAGCTGATGAAGCCAATAGGACCACATCATCTGCAAAAAACAGAGAAGCGATTCTAAGGCCACCAAAACGGATCCTCTCAACACCTTGGCTGCGCCTAGAAATTCTGTCCATAAAAGTTATAAACAGAATCGGTGACAAAGGGCAACCTTGGCGGAGTCCAACTCTCACCGGAAACGAGCCTGACTTACTGCCAGCGATGCGGACCAAGCTCTGACACCGGTCGTACAGGGACCTAACAGCCCATATCAAAGGGCCTGGTACCCCATACTCCCGGAGTACCCGCCACAGAACCCCCCGAGGGACGCGGTCGAATGCCTTTTCCAAGTCTACAAAGCACATGTAAACTGGTTGGGCAAACTCCCACGCACCCTCCAGGACCCTGTTGAGGGTGTAGAGCTGGTCTAGTGTTCCACGACCAGGACGAAAACCACACTGCTCCTCCTGAATCCGAGGTTCGACTATCCGACGGACCCTCCTCTCCAGAACCCCTGAATAGACCTTACCAGGGAGGCTTAAGAGTGTGATCCCTCTATAGTTGGAACACACCCTACGGTCCCCCTTTTTGAATAGGGGAACCACCACCCCAGTCTGCCAATCCAAGGGAACTGCCCCCGATGTCCACGCGATATTGCAGAGTCGCGTAAGCCAACACAACCCCACAACATCCAGAGCCCTAAGGAACTCAGGACGAATCTCATCCACCCCCGGAGCCTTGCCACCGCGGAGCTTTTTAACCACCTCGGCGACCTCAGCACCAGAGATTGGAGAGCCCGACCCAAAGTCCCCAGGCTCCGCTTCCTCAGTGGAAGACGTGCCAGTAGGATTGAGGAGGTCTTCGAAGTATTCCGCCCACCGACTCACAACATCCCGAGTTGAGGTCAACAGCACGCCATCCCCACCATAAATGGTGTTGGTCGCGTACCGCTTTCCCCCCCTGAGACGCCGGATGGTGGACCAGAATCGCCTCGAAGCCGTACGGAAGTCATTCTCCATGGCCTCTCCGAACTCCTCCCACGCCCGAGTTTTTGCCTCAAATCTTCATCTATATTCTTTATTTTCTTATCTTTAAATCGGTTAACACATCCACAATTCACAGAACAGTAAATCAATTAGATGTGTGTATCATTGTGACCACCCACCTAATGTTGAGTAAGTCTACAATTAGAAACTATATTTAGTTAGGTCATGAGCAAAGAACATCTGATAATATCCCTTAATGTCTTATGGCAGAATACTAAGAATAAATTCCTTGGGCTAAGATATTTGTGAAGAGGCATCTCTTCAATTTGCAACTTTCCACATAAGTAATCAAAACCAGTTTTGAGTTCATACAGGCAGACAAAAACAATCTGACAAATTAGATATAAATGGTAACATTGTTTTAGAACACATCTCTTTCAAAATGTTATATAGATCAAAAGCAAATGACTTGACAATTTACAGCAAGCAAACAGTCTCTCTTGTAGTAACTGACTGTAACTTCTTATGAAAGTGTTCCATGATATCAAGTCTCTTACTCTCATTGTATCTGCAAACTTCTTCATATTACTGCATAATGTAAAGAATGGTAAGCATGGTTCTACTACACCCACCTCTGGTTCACTTTCTAATGCCTCCCTCAGGGATTTTGCCAGGGCCTAATTAGCCATGTTGATGAATTGTATAGACTATGTGCTTTGCTCTTTATGCAGGGTGCTGGGCTGTGAGAGTCTCTGGAGTCTATGTTAAGGCAGTACTTCCCTTTTTGGAGAGTGCTAGCCATTAGCAGCCCTCTCACCCAGCCAACACAGGGGATTATGGGAATAAACGAATGAGACTGTGTGACCTTGGCCTCACACAACCACTTTGGCATCAGCACATCACACTGGGCTGTGTGTTTATCTGCAGTTCTGTCTGTTGTGTGAGCATGTGGTGTGTCAGTGAGTGTATTTTAGTATTGCACATGTGTGTTCATGTTGGAAATGCATGTGCATTCCTCTGAACTGTGAAGAAAAAGATAGAAAGAGAAAGGTTCACACATAAACACTTCCCTCAAGGGCAACCCTGACAGTGTGGACCTCCTTTTCACAGAGACCTTTGTGCTTTTATTGGCAACAAGTCAAATAGGAGCAGAACGGAGATCTAAAATGTTTTGTAAAAAGCTCTCTTTCCTGCACAGAGGCACTGCCATTCTTTCCAGGATGAAACACGACATTTGAGGAAAACAGTGAGAAATGGAGACTGTTTTTCATTGTACTCAGCGTGAGGCTGTATTCTGTCATTTTATTTATCTCTATCAACCTGTCAATTAAGAGAAAACATCCCCATGAAAAGTGACAGCTTGGTGGGTGTCTCATAGAAAACTTTTAAAGCCCTAAGGTAGAGTTAGTACTTGAGAAAATCAAGCTAAAAAGGGTAGCAAGGCGGAAACGTTCTTATATTCCTATTGACAAATCCTACATGCTGCTATGAGTAACCTAACAGAAGATGACTTCTCTTACAATTGATCCATTGTGCTGAGTCCTTACTCTCTGCTGCCAAAACCTCTATTTTAGTTGAACACCAACCATCTACCACTTGCAAAGATGAATTGCTGGTGAGCATAACATTTGCAAACCATTTGGTTCTTCTCATTTATTGCTGTCACTATTTCCCCCTTCTGCCACATGGTGCCTGTCTTTATGTAAGGTCTTGTCTTTTCCTGCCTCTCTCCTCTTTGGTTCACAGCTACTCGTGTACATCAGTTGTGCGAAGACTTGTCCGTGTACAGTAAACACTTTGTGCAAGTTGAAGCATTCACAACAGGCATAGAGATGCAAATATTCTGATATCTGACGCACATTGTGGTTGCACAAACAACCAGTAGAGGGAAACAGAGGACTATGTCTATCCCTTGTCATGGTGCAACCCC
>JBBPBX010077083.1:0-16953 GCA_038048925.1 Garcialebias charrua
ATATATATAATATATATTTATATATATATATATTTACAGGTAGTCCCCGGGTTACGACGGTCTGGAGTTACGACGTTTTGTGGTTACAAACGCCCTCCCATTGAAAAGCATTGTTCGAGTTACGTGGTTTATGCGTCTTTACACCAGAAAATACTGAAATGAAACTTACTGAAACGAAACTTACAGGAGGGAGTGAGGGAGGGAGGGGGAACTTTACGCGGGCTCATTGGAGGGAGGGAGGAAGGGAGGGAGGGAGAAAGAGGGGGAGCTTGACACGCTTCTGAAATATTGCTTTTGGGAACTTTAGTTCCTCTTTTTCTATATGTAAATCACTTTTTTTGGACGACTGTTTCCTCTGGTATCGGACACACATCTGGAAGGATTTTTACAGAAACTTTTTTACTTATGGACGTTTGCTATGATGCGTGACCAAAGTGTTTTTCACAACCGGGAGCAGCTGATTAACATCTCAAAAGCTCAAATAATACATCAACTACAGCCCCAAAACCAAAATTTGTTGAAAAGGAGGCACCGTGGATGCATTCAAAGCCAATTACAAAGCCTATTTTTATTTTACAGAAGAGTTGTGAGCATTATCACAAGAAAGCATTACTGTCATCCATCAAGTTTAATATTTTATCAAATGAAATTACTGAAGTTCGATGATTTGGTAGATTATAATATTTTATCAGTTATGTATAGGGCTCAGAATAATGCACTACCTTTAAATATCCAAATGTATTTTGTAAAAAGACAAAGCTGTTACAATCTTAAAGCTCCACTGACATGATTTTCTAACTTTTCAAAAAATGGCACAACATATATAAATATTAAGATTGACCCCTGACCGTTTTTGCTAAAATAATGTGAAATGAATGAAAATTCCTCTCAAAAATAGTTTAAAATTAGCGCCGTTTTTTTACACGGTAAATTCGGGGTTTTCCGGTCACGTGATTGTAATGTCAGATACAGGGCCGGATCTATAATACGGGCACACCGGGCGGGTGCCCAGGGGCCCGACAGCTCAAGGGGGCCCTCTGCTGGCCAGGAGTGAGCAGTTCAGCCTGGCAGAAATTTTTTATTTTTTATTTTATTTTTTTATTGTCGCTAGACGTAGATAAAACAATGCTTTGTCCTCAATTTTCCTTATTATCCAACCCAAATAAAATAAAAAGTTGTTTTTCAAAAACAACTCATAAGTGTCTTTTAGTTTGTTGACATGACGTGTATGATTGGGAGCAGACGGCAATGCACACACTCAGTCCGGTTGGTGGCGGTAATGTGCTTAAAATAAGTTCGCCAACCGCCAATAAACAATAGAAGAAGAAGAAGCTCTGTGACCAATGAGCTGACAGCCCTTTTACACACGTGATTGAAACTACAGAATCCGGCTCATCTCATTGGTCCAGTCTTGGCAGTTCACGGAAGACACGGCAGCTACGAGGCCGCCAGACGAAGCATTGTTTCCGAGATAAATCCGTCCGAAGGTCCCCCGGCGCGCGCCGGAGCTCAACTGAGAACCAGGCCGGCCATGCTGCTTTGAAGCCCCACCAAGAGGCTCCCTGCCTGGGTACACGATCCAGAACGGCCCCCGGCGCGCGCCGGAGCTCAACTGAGAACCAGGCCGGCCATGCTGCTTTGAAGCCCCACCAAGAGGCTCCCTGCCTGGGTACACGATCCAGAACGGCCCCCGGCGCGCGCCGGAGCTCAACTGAGAACCAGGCCGGCCATGCTGCTTTGAAGCCCCACCAAGAGGCTCCCTGCCTGGGTACACGATCCAGAACGGCCCCCGGCGCGCGCCGGAGCTCCGGCGCTCTGGACCACCAGAACCATGCACCAGGGCAGAAACTTCGTGCTGGACATGGGCACAGGAGAAAGCAGGTAAAGATAATGGATGGACGGACGGATAATAAATGTAACAAAACCAGGAGAACCCTTGAAGAAGAAGTGGAGAAGATCACTGAAAGTCTTCACCTGGTTGGCAGGTAAAAATTCAATAATTTCCAGTGTAGTTGTGAACCATGTTTAATTATTGATAGTTATAAACAAAAGTGTACAACTGACACGTACAAATAAGTACATAATTGTGAATTTAAGAGATTGCTAAAAGTGATTTTTTTTGAAGGAATATGAAAAATAACATAAGAATTTATTTGAGTTGTTTAAGATGATGTAATCTTACATTTGGTGATGCAATTAATTTTGTTCTTTGATAAATCATTGTTGTGAGTTTATTTGGGTAAAAAAGGGGCAGAGATTATAAGATTATTCTTCATCTGCTGCCTTTCATTTTATTTTGAATGTATGTTTTTTATTTTTTATTGAGTTGTTGACTTTGTTTTAGTGAAATGAATGAATTTTAATAAATAAAATAAAAATAAATACATTTACTTTACACTATGCAAACATACAACCTTGTCCATCTTTAAAAAAATCACAGTTCATATAGGTAATTAATAAATACATTTCAAAATGTAGTTTACATACTACAATGCTAAATTTATAAATATAAACAATACACGTTTTTCCATTTATTTATCACTACATAACCTAGGCTATGTGTCACTAATGAATTTTTTAACACCTTTTGGCAGGCTAAACATGTATGGATGAGCTGTATGAGGAATGTGTGACTGCAAACAGCCTGAGGTGAGGTGGTCTCACCTCAGGAGAAAGAAAGGTGGCAGTCCCAGGGAACAGCAGAGAAGTGGATGCAGCTGACCTCCCCAACAGAACACCTGAACTCACACCTGGCCTCAAATGCTCCCATCATTCATGGTTGAGTTCCATGTGATCCAGGTTTGAACTTGAGAAAAACATCATACAGACTGTCTACCTACACTTCAATCAAAGTAAGGGAATTCTTTTTCTTTTTCTGCTGCTTCGAGCTTTCTTAGAGCTCATGGACTTGTTTTTCATGCACGTGGGCATGGACTGCACACCAAGGCACTGGTGTCACTATGGTTGCAACATGTTTCTGATGGATGTGATTTGCTACTGGTTTGCTGCTGATTGATGTCAATGCAGTAGCTGCTGCTCTTTCAGAAGTGTTCATGTTTGACATCATTTGCTGATGAAGGATGGATGGATGGATGGGATTTGCTGCTGAATGATGTCAATACAGTAGTATTATATATACAATACAGTCAATACAGTAGTATATAGTAGTAGTCAATACAATATATATATATATATATATATATATATATATATATATATATATATATATATATATAGTAAAATGGGTGTTAGGTTAGGGGGGGGCCCTGTGAGCTTCGGTGCCCAGGGGCCCCTGGGGTTGTTAATCCGGCCCTGGTCAGATAAAGAACTTTGCTCCAACCGCACATTGAATACAATGGACAAAAATATAAACGCATCCGTCGAATTTAGCCATTTAAAACTGTAGATATTAGCGATATGGCTTCAGTTCGTGAAGAAGAAGTTATTTTGAGTGATGAACAACAAACAGCAAAGTTCCTTTTCGCCGTGTTGCATGTTTTGTTTTCAGGAGAGGTTGCACATCCATGAAGTGAGCACCAGATGTCAGCAAAGCTACCGTGAACTCTTACAGAGCTCCGTAATGGAGAAATATATAAACGTATCCGTCGAATTCAGCCATTTAAAACCGTAGATATTAGCGATTTGGCTTCAGTTCGTGAAG
Organism: Garcialebias charrua; assembly: GCA_038048925.1. Classification (NCBI taxonomy): domain Eukaryota; kingdom Metazoa; phylum Chordata; class Actinopteri; order Cyprinodontiformes; family Rivulidae; genus Garcialebias; species Garcialebias charrua. The sequence goes on from JBBPBX010077083.1 coordinate 3,662, forward strand.
AAGAAGTTATTTTGAGTGATGAACAACAAACAGCAATGTTTCTTTTTGCCGTGTTGCTTGTTTTGTTTTCAGGAGAGGTTGCACATACATGAAGTGATGATGAAGTGACAGGCATATTTATAAAACCACAGTATAGAACCAGTTTGAAGGAACGGTCTGCCTTAATTCAGGGAATTGGATTATGGAATGGTTTGCAAACAGATGTAAAAAAAAAAAATCAAAGTCAATGTTTGTATTCAAGAGAATGATCAAAACCGAATTGTTGAAAAAATATATATATAAATGGAGTTTAATGAGAAATGTATGAGAACTAGAAAATTGAACGAGTTATTCATTTTGTTTTGTTATTTATAGATAATTGTTGTTTGAATTGATTATTTGAAAAAAGGAGCAGCTATAATAAGATTTTTTCATTTGCTACCTTTCATTTTATATTGTTTCTTTTCATTTCATATATGTAAATTGTTTTGTATTTTATTTTAAAATGAATAAATTAAATACATAAATAAATTCCTGTCTACCTGCCAGCTGTGCTTGAGTACCTGACCACTGAGATCCTGGAACTGGCAGGAAATGCGGCTCGTGACAGCGGGGGGACTGGGATTGTCCCCCGACACCTGCAGCTGACCATCCGCAGTGACGAGGTGCTCGGTAGGCTGCAGGGAGTCGCCGCTCTGGGAGGAGTTCTGCCTGACATTCAGGTGGTCCTGGAGCCCGAGGGAACAGAGAGACCAGCCGAGTCTGGGTGGATGGATCAGACAGCATCTGCAGCCAGTTTTTTCTGATCTGCTGTGAGACGGACCTTTGCAAGAGATCCATCCTGCCTACAGCCATCAGCATCTATAACATCACTTAATGAAACGATGGATAATGATTTATAACAACATTTAATTTCCCTTTGGGATTAAAAAAAGTATTTTTGACTTGGAACTGAAATACTCGTTTTCTTTTTTCACACATACAATCTGTCAACAAAGATGTTGTTTTTCATAGATGTCAATAGATCCCAAGAAACTTTAGAAATAGTACAATGTACCGGTACCAGTTGCCTCTTCTTGACACAAAGTTTTTTGTGAGAAAGAAAAAGACTTAAAGGACTATAAAGTAGTGGGAAATTGTAAAGTTTACACGTAAACTATGATCCGTTTTCTAAAGTGTTGAAGAATAATTAAGCATCAAAACATTTCAATAATTGGAAAAAGTGCACAAAACACAAACATATGTTTGCAAAATGTTGGTTTAATTGATAAAAAGTAATAAATTAGTGATAAAATGTCAAGTTTGGAATCGTCAACTGTGAGTCAAAAAAGGCAGCAGCACTGAACTCACTGTTTACACGACTGTTTCTTTTTCTTGCACATTGTGTTATTTTCAAGTGTTTCAATCTCTCTGTTTCTTCAAAGCAACTAAAGGCACAAAGCATACAGTCTGTATCTGGTGTCAAACAGTGGTGTAGTCTACATTTTTGTAGTGGGTATACTGCGCTTAGAAACCAGAGTACACTGGTTAGTACAATGTAATCGTCAATTTATTTGCATTTTTAAGCATATTTAACATTTTCAAATTTCTCTGATGCTTTTATAATTTTATTTCAGAACTGTTTTTGGACCAACACAGACTCAAGGTAGATGTCATTATGTTCTGCCTGTACTCAAAACAACTGTGTGTTTATCTGAATCTGGCTCCCCTGGCTGGCCTTCAAGGCCACCTTATCTGAATACGCCTGGAGGACATGTAATCTGACGCTCCTCCCCTTCCTCATAATCTGATGCTCAACCCTGCCCATCGGGGAACTCCACCGTCAACCAGAGTGAACCAGCTGAATAAACATTCTGTCATCATTTCAGGACTCTTGGATTCTCGTTAAAGTTGACCTTGGCCATTCCCCGACATCCTCGAGAATGTTTACGGATCTCATTGGAGGGAGCTGGTTGATTATTCCATCCTTATCAGAACTCTTACGGTGACCTCGAGAGCATCTATGAACCTAAAAAAGCTAAGTCTGGTCCTCTGGACATTCAAAAAATAAAACAAAACAAAGCAAAAAAAAATGTAGAAACGTTTCGTCTTTCGTCCGAAAGACTTCCTCAGTCTGAGTTGCTGTGTTCAGCTCAGTCTTATAAATAGCACCCTCCCACAGTGTTGCACAACCAGTTGGCTGATGACAGCCTGAAACCAGTTGCTCACATGATCAAGGAGGGCCATCAGCCTAACAATGGATCATTAGCACCCTGATGGTTGTTTGCTATTCACAGAGGGCTGAGTGATACTAGCAATAACAGCATTGTAAGAGGGGGACAGTTGAACCCGGAGGCCTCCACCTCTGTTTAATGATGGACGGTTTCTTTTCACAAAGATGGCCTCCTTTACTCCTCTCTCAAACCATCGTTCCTCTCTATCAAGGATGTGAACATCTTCATCCTTGAAAGAGTGACCGCTGGCGTGGAGATGAGTGTAGACTGCAGAGTCCTGACCTGATGATGTTGATCTTCTGTGCTGGGCCATCCTTTTGGCCAGTGGCTGTTTAGTTTCCCCGATATAAGACTGATCACAGCCCTCCTGACACTGAACAGCATACACAATATTACTCTGTTTGTGCCGGGGGACTGGATCTTTGGGATGAACCAGTCTTTGCCGTAATGTATTTTGGGGTTTAAAAGCCACTGGGACGTTGTGTTTAGAGAATAAACGTCTCAATGTCTCTGAAACTCCCGCAACATACGGAATGACCACTGGTCTGGGTCTGGGTTCCTTCTTTTCACCTGATGGCTGGCTGGAGTCCTGTTTGGGTTTCTTCTCTGCTTTCAGGAAGGCCCAGTTAGGATATCCACATTTCCCTAGAGCCTGTTTTGTGTGTGATTTCTCCTTCTGTCTGGCTCCTAAGTTAGTGGGGACGCTGTCTGCTCTGTGATACAGAGTCCTGATGACTCCTAACTTGTGCTCCAGAGGGTGATGGGAGTCGAACTGTAAATACTGGTCTGTGTGGGTGGGTTTGCGGTACACATCAGTTTGCAAATTTCCTCTATCAGAAACTGAGACCTCACAGTCCAAGAAAGCCAACCTGCCATTTTTTACATCTTCTCGTGTGAACTTGATATATTTATCCACAGAGTTGATGTGATCAGTGAAATGTTGGACTTCCTGAGATTTAATTTTAACCCAGGTGTCATCAACATACCTGAACCAATGACTTGGTGGTCTCCCTGAAAAGGAAGTCAAGGCTTTCTTTTCTACCTCCTCCATGTACAGGTTGGCAACAATAGGAGAAACTGGCGACCCCATAGCACACCCATGTTTCTGCCTATAATATTGCTCCCCATATGTGAAGTAGGTTGACTGCAGGCACAGTTTCAAGAGTTGACACAGTTGCTCTGTGGAAAGTGTGGTCCTGCTGTTCAGAGTGGTGTCTGATTTTAACCTTAAACAGACACCACTCTGAACAGCAGGACCACACTTTCCACAGAGCAACTGTGTCAACTCTTGAAACTGTGCCTGCAGTCAACCTACTTCACATATGGGGAGCAATATTATAGGCAGAAACATGGGTGTGCTATGGGGTCGCCAGTTTCTCCTATTGTTGCCAACCTGTACATGGAGGAGGTAGAAAAGAAAGCCTTGACTTCCTTTTCAGGGAGACCACCAAGTCATTGGTTCAGGTATGTTGATGACACCTGGGTTAAAATTAAATCTCAGGAAGTCCAACATTTCACTGATCACATCAACTCTGTGGATAAATATATCAAGTTCACACGAGAAGATGTAAAAAATGGCAGGTTGGCTTTCTTGGACTGTGAGGTCTCAGTTTCTGATAGAGGAAATTTGCAAACTGATGTGTACCGCAAACCCACCCACACAGACCAGTATTTACAGTTCGACTCCCATCACCCTCTGGAGCACAAGTTAGGAGTCATCAGGACTCTGTATCACAGAGCAGACAGCGTCCCCACTAACTTAGGAGCCAGACAGAAGGAGAAATCACACACAAAACAGGCTCTAGGGAAATGTGGATATCCTAACTGGGCCTTCCTGAAAGCAGAGAAGAAACCCAAACAGGACTCCAGCCAGCCATCAGGTGAAAAGAAGGAACCCAGACCCAGACCAGTGGTCATTCCGTATGTTGCGGGAGTTTCAGAGACATTGAGACGTTTATTCTCTAAACACAACGTCCCAGTGGCTTTTAAACCCCAAAATACATTACGGCAAAGACTGGTTCATCCCAAAGATCCAGTCCCCCGGCACAAACAGAGTAATATTGTGTATGCTGTTCAGTGTCAGGAGGGCTGTGATCAGTCTTATATCGGGGAAACTAAACAGCCACTGGCCAAAAGGATGGCCCAGCACAGAAGATCAACATCATCAGGTCAGGACTCTGCAGTCTACACTCATCTCCACGCCAGCGGTCACTCTTTCAAGGATGAAGATGTTCACATCCTTGATAGAGAGGAACGATGGTTTGAGAGAGGAGTAAAGGAGGCCATCTTTGTGAAAAGAAACCGTCCATCATTAAACAGGGGTGGAGGCCTCCGGGTTCAACTGTCCCCCTCTTACAATGCTGTTATTGCTAGTATCACTCAGCCCTCTGTGAATAGCAAACAACCATCAGGGTGCTAATGATCCATTGTTAGGCTGATGGCCCTCCTTGATCATGTGAGCAACTGGTTTCAGGCTGTCATCAGCCAACTGGTTGTGCAACACTGTGGGAGGGTGCTATTTATAAGACTGAGCTGAACACAGCAACTCAGACTGAGGAAGTCTTTCGGACGAAAGACGAAACGTTTCTACATTTTTTTTGCTTTGTTTTGTTTTATTTTTTGAATGTCCAGAGGACCAGACTTAGCTTTTTTAGATTTTTCTACCTGGATTATTGAGCATGCATCAGAGCATCTATGAACATTGCTCATCGTTCTCGGTGCCTCCCCCCCTCTGCAGAATGTCTACGTCACTATGTGCTTATTTGTGCGAGGTGTTTTTTAATATTAGATTTTTTTTTTCTCAGGGATCAAGAAAGATTTTAATAGGAATTGTTTCGCCTCCATTTCCTAATGCGTCTAATTTCATTACTTTTTGTCTGCCTAAGCAGATCTCACTTGTAAATGAGTCTTCGAGGCTCAATGTGACTTATCTGTCTAAATAAAGGTTGAATGAATGAATTAATTTGAATAAATGAACAAGAAACTTTGTACAACAGTTGGCTTTGTATTAAAAACATGTTATATAATTTATAAAACTGTATCAAAGCAAAGCGCTGCATACCAATTGATTGTTATGGAAGCATTTAACTGCCGTTTAACGTATAAATGACACGTGCTTAATATGTCATGCATCATTGGGCACTTTTAAGTGGGTATACTGAAATTCTTAAGCTTTTCTAGTGGGTATACTCAATATGACCGAGTATCACGTAGACTACACCACTGGTGTCAAATATTTTGACACGTTTTACGACTCGTTTGCCAGCAAAATCTCAAATTTGTGGGGCGATTTCAGAGCAGACAGCGTGTTGACATCCAAAGGATTTGACTTTACGTTTAGCGACTTCAGAGATGGCATGGACAGCTTCTCCAGAGGTATTTCTGTTGGACAAAATACCACAAAAAAAGCCCAATAAGCTTAAAGGAGTTGTTTATGCTGCAAAAAAAATACTTCATTTTCCAAACAAATGGCATACATAAATATGTTATTTACCAACGAGGCTGTTTCCCTCAAGGTCAATCTTCTCCAGAGAGGCGATTTCCGTCAGCTTGTCCGGAAAGACGGAGAAGCTGTTATGAGCCAGATTGATGAAGGTCAAATGCTCCATTCCCCCCACAGTGTCAGGCAGTTTGGTGAGAACATTACCCTGCAGGTCAAGTTCTGTGAGGTATTTCAGGACATGAGTAAATCAAGGGGTTATTTCTCTTCTTCAATCACAGCATGAAGACATTCTGTCAACATTTATGATGTGAGAACAACAGGGTGTGATACAGCTGCTTCTTTAATTTTAAATTTATGAGCTGTGCATTGTCTGTCCTTCCCTACCTCTGAGATGAGGAAAAGTTTCAAAGAACTTGCTGGAGATGGCCTTTAGCTTATTATCGGCCAATGTGATGACACGGATGTTTTCTGTGACGGTCCTCAGGAGCTTGAACACTCCGTCAGGGAAAGTAACAAGCTGGCAGTTTGACAGGTCTGCAGACAAGAGGAGAGTGAGAGTGTTCAATTTCAGGCCACTATCACCATCTGCTGGTGAGATTTAAACCACCACCCTAAACAAATCTGTCATTCACTCACATGCTTTGAACTGATAAAAGAGAGGAGAAAAATGTTTTGAGTGACTCACCTAGACTGTCTTTGCCTTCCTCTATTGTCTCATTAACCCTCTGGGCCACCTTTGCCACCGCCTCTGCCATTTTTCTGCTGTACAGTAATTGTTCCAAAGAAAGGTTATTAAACACCACACCTACTGTACTTTAAATTCTTATACCATACCATACCATACCATTTTATTTATAAAGCACTTTAAACAGGAACAAGTCCACACCAAAGTGCTGGACAAACAAACACGCAACAGGCAACACATACAATGAAGTACAACACGAAAAACATAAAAACATTGCAGATCATAAATCAAACGATCCAATACAAATCAGCTGGCATTGAAAGCGATGGAGTAGTAGTGAGTTTTTAACCGGGATTTGAAAACCGAGAGGGAGGGGGCCTGTTTGATGAGCAGCGGTAACTCGTTCCAGAGTCTTGGGCCTGCTACAGAGAACGCCCTGTCACCCCTGCGCTTAAGGCGAGTTTCTGGAACTATTAAGAGTACCTGATCCTCTGACCTCAAAGCACGTGGAGGGACATATGGGTGTATCAGATCTGAGAGATAGGCGGGGGCGAGACTGTTCAGCGATTTGTAGACATACATGAGAATTTTGAATTGGATTCGAAGATGAACCGGTAGCCAGTGAAGGGAGGCCAAGACTGGTGTAATGTGCTCTCTTTTGCGTGTGCTGGTTAAAAATCGGGCAGCTGCGTTCTGAACCAGTTGTAATCGTGCAATGATTATGAACATGATAAAAAAACAGAATGATAAATGCTAATAATACTCTATCTCGCTCTATGGTTCCCATGAAAAAACAGACATCACTATACAGTATATATATATAGTATATATATATATATATACACACACACACACACACACACACACACACACACACACACACACACACACAGATAGATTAGTTTAATGCACTTCAGTCAAGTCACTTTGGTCTCACAACATATCAGGGTTCACTTTAGTTTTGTTAGCTACATAAAGCTAGATTAAATTAAATACAGTACACATTTAGTAATTACATTAGACAAATATGGTTACAACCAATTATTTGTTTATGAATAAACTGTATAAATAAAGGTCGAATGGATATGTACACACTAAAACTGCTTGATTTAGGGCTTTGATTGTGCTGTTAATACAGAATAAACTTTAAACAGTACTTGAAAGTGTGATAAAATGTATATTATAAAAGGTGTAGAAACACACCTGTTCCCTATAACACAATAAACCACAACACCAAAAAACAAACATCTGAATAAGGTTGTCAGTGCAGTTGCTGTACTACAGTACTGTACTGTACAGTACTGAAACAGGTAGCTAATAAAAAGTACTTTACATTTCTATTGATTTACAACAGTACAAAGCAAACTACAGACCCACATTCCGAAACAGATCCCCATTTACTCAGTTATTCTGTATAAAAACATAATTTCCCATGTGTCGAATTAAAAGAACTGATATTTTTACTTACCGGTACTCTGAGCACACGGACTGCTACAGAAACCGGCAGCTGTCAGTGTTTGCTATCATTAGCTTTAGCAACACAAGCAGCTATGTGTGTATTTTTAGCTAAGTAGAAGTTGGTGCACACGAGTGCGAGGTTATTTATTATTAACCAGCAAAGCTGAATTCAATAAACAACAGCTAATATGGGCAATAAATGTGCACAAATAAATAATTAAAAAGAAAAAAAAAACGTGGCTTTTGCAATACGGTACGCATCATAGATATCATATATAGAACACTAGATACCCCATGGGAGCCGACGAGATTTCAGGCGGCCATCTTGGGGGTGGCCACCGCTCCACTCAGCCTTATATATTTGGCAGGCACAATAAAGTATCTGCGCATTTAATCAATCATAACACGCTGAATAGTAATCCTGTTGTCACATATTTAAATTTTAGGCATACAGCAAATAAAACTGCATGTATAGGAACGTATAGTTTAGCATATTTAAATAATTTTGGTGGAATACAATACATTAAAGGAGAAATGTAATCAAATCTGAAAAAATCGATATAACAAGATTTTCATTTAGTAAACAACACACATAAACATACTTAGTATGCTTTTTTCAAGTCAGTAGCTAAAGAAATAGTTTTTTACATTTTTCCTGCTACATACCGAAGTGCAGTGATTTCTGTAGTACTTTTCTGGACGCACTTTTATGACACAATTAAGACCTCCTTTGCTATCTTACAATAACACTGAAGCTATAAACCCATCATTACTGTCCTCCTGTCTGTCATTTAAAATGGAAGCAGAAGACTTTTTTGAATCTGAAGGATATCACTTTAGTTTGTCAAAAACAGTTTGGTGATTTAGTGCATTAATGGGCATTTCTATCCTGGAAATACGAATAGCCGTGCGTTAGCCGCCGCATGCTAACGTTAGCATGCTAGCGCCGTATGCTAACGTGGAAGTGGGGGTGTTGAAAATGTCCTGAAACAGTTACTGTCTTCCCCAGAACATAGTAGGATCTAAAATGATTTTTAAAGATGAAGGAGCAAGTTGAAACATGCTGTCTCCCTCCTTGCTAGCAGGCTCCATTGGGAGCTGCCTGGCTAACTAACTACGGTGGCCCTACATGGCCAAAATTCTACAGCGGCCAAATGCACAGGAGCGGTAAAAATACAATATAAAATTTAAAAAAAGTTTTTAAATCGATTTTGGGGCTTTTAGAATCTATTCTGAATTGCCAGGACTAAGAATCTTGATTCTTTAAAAAATAGATTTGTTTTGCTGCATCCCTAATTGCTACACTCTGAAACCTTTTTGTCCACAACTAGATACACACACTAATATAACTGTATGAGGGACGACCATTGCACTGCCTACGTCATATTCAGGGGACGGAGAGCAGGCAGGGGGAGGGGGGTCAAAAACACCAGATGAGAATTTTTTCACTTTGCAAAGTCTAAATTTGAGTTAGGATGACATTTTTAACTTGTGAAAATTTCTCAACAAGCTTATTTTATGCTTTTCATTAGACTACTATTAGCTTAAAAACACTTTTCATTTCTCCTTTAATATATACAATAACAGCCAGAACAATAAGCAGCAACAGATTGTTTACAATATAACTAATCAAGTTTAAAGTTTTTGTCCAAAAAGACCAACTTGCCCACATTTTCTGCTAAAAGCACAGATCTAGTTGTAGTGAATATCTCCAGTGGTGGAGAAAATCATCTCAATAACAACAGTAGCAGCAATGTGGCTGTATTTGTCCTCATTACTCACAACAACCTCTTCTTGGACCTGCTCCCCCAGGTGGGACAGGTCCCTGGAAAATTTCAGAGTTCAGTCATCACACACTTCTTAGCTGCAGGTGATCTCTGGTGGATGTCCCTGAAGAGGAAGAAGTCAACTGCTATCTCTGCCCCAGACTGGAAACAAAACACAAAGAGGTTAAAAAAAAGTTAATAAGATTATGATTTTAAATAAAAAAGATTAATTAGATAATAATAATAATAAAACAACAATACCTCTTCTTGAATGGTTGAGGTGGTTGAATCTCTCGGTCATCATCATCATCAGGGCAGGGCTTTAATCTGCTCCAGGGCTTGTTGACAATATCAGTTTTAACGTTTTCATAAAGTTCTGAACTTTTTCGCTGAAGTGTTGACGTGATGGATGTCGTAGCGACGCTCAAGAACTTTAAAGCTGGTGTAGTGGTACACCTGTCTCTCTGACACTGTCCGTGAGACACCTTTTCTTTGGAAACCTTCAAGAGAAGAGTGAACACTGTTTATTCCATTAATTTGAATCAATGACACAAATTAAATCACAAGAGAGTCTTTAATTTTGTTCTAATTCAAATAATCCAAAGGAATAACCTTCTGTTTTGAAGTATCATCACTATTCTTCAATATGTTGTTAGTCAAAGACTCTGTCTAAGTCGAAGGACATGTCAAATTGTACTTTACTTTCAGTATTTGTTAAAAGTGTTATAGACGGTTAATCAGTTTTAATCATAAAGCTGGCGCCTGTTTTCTCTTTGTTTCTAAAATACTTTCTCAGTCACTGACTTTATCCTTGAATTCTAATTACCTCAACTAAGCTCCTCCCACTGGTCGAACGAACCAATCGGAAGAACCAAAAATCAGGAGGTCAAGCTCCCTACAAAAGCTATGACTTCCTGGAGCGGTTCAGTCTGCTGGAGGAAGTTGAGATGTAATGACTTTTTTCTTTGCTGGTAGACGTCTGGTCAAGAGTCAAAGACCTAGTCTCATCAGCTGAGGATTTATGGCACGCCTGCTGTAAATCCGATTCGAGCTTAAAAAGCTCCCAGTTTATTAATGAAATTACCTTTTGAGGAATAATTCAATTTGGAAACCAAACCGGAACTAAATGCCATTACTCTGGTTTGATTAATGCGGACACTGGACGCTGAAAGTGTAATGTCAATGTCAATGTCAATTTTATTTATATGGCACATAAAAACAACCGAAGTCGACCAAAGTGCTTTACAGTTAAAAAAATAAAATAAAAACAGAGTAAAATGCATCTAGTGCCACTAAACATAATAAAGCTATCAGTAAATACACAACAACAATAAAATCTGCTCATAATTTGATCTCACATTCTGCGAGGATCAAATGCCAAGTAAAAGAGATGAGTCTTAAGTGAAGATTTAAAAGTGTCAACAGTCTGAGCGGTCTTTACTTTCTCAGGTAAACTGTTCCACAGTTTTGGAGCAGCAACCGCAAAAGCCCGATCACCTCTGGATTTCATTCTGGATCTGGGGACATCTAAGAGAAACTGGTTGGTAGACCGGAGTGCTCTTACAGGAGTGTAGATATTAATAAGATCACATAAATATGACGGGGCCAGACCTTTTAAGATTTTAAAAACAAGCAATAAAATCTTAAAATCAATTCGATAGCAGACAGGGAGCCAGTGAAGGGATGCCAGGACAGGGGTTATGTGTTCATATTTTTTAGTTGAAGTTAAAAGACGAGCTGCTGCGTTCTGGACAGATTGTAAACGATGCAAAGATGATTTGTCTAAACCAACATACAGTGAATTACAATAGTCCAAGCGAGAAGTAATAAAAGCGTGAATCACCTTTTCAAGGTCTCTGAAAGAGAGACAAGACTTCACCTTGGCAATGAGTCTTAGCTGGAAGAAACCGGATTTAACTACAGCATTTATCTGTTTGTCTAACTTAAAAGCACTGTCAAAAATAACTCCCAGATTCCTGACATTGGAGTGGCTGTATGAAGCCAAGGGGCCAAGAACATTTAGGGTGTTACATTTGCCAAAGCTGATGGCTTCCGTTTTATTTTCATTTAGATTTAGAAAATTAAGTTTTAACCAGATTTTAATGTCATTCAGACAGTCCAGGAGTGGATCCAGTGGAGTGACCCTGTCTGACTCAATTGGAAGATATAACTGTGTATCATCAGCAAAGCAGTGAAAAGGAATGTTGTGTTTTCTAAAAATGGACCCCAAAGGCAACATGTACAAATTAAAAAGCAGTGGACCTAAAATAGACCCTTGAGGGACTCCACAGATCAAAGGAGCTGGAGATGAAGAACAGTTCCCTAAATGAACAGAAAAACTCCTGTCAGTCAGGTAGGATCTAAACCAGGATAAAACTGTAAACACGTAAGGGACCGGTTTTGGACCATAACTGGACCAAAGAACCTTTTACATCCACAGCTGGAAACCCTCTCATTACCAGAAGGACTCTCGTCACAAGGTAATGGGTTGCTGATTGTTTTACTAAAGTGGATCTGTGTTCAGAAGGGTTGGGCATCGTTTGAATTTGAGCGATTGCGATTGCGATTCTTCGTTTCGATTCTGATTCTTTTCGATTCTCGATTCCGATTCTTTTTGTAGGCGGGGTTAAAAAAAGACATGCCAATTCAATTCAGTTCAGTTTATTTATACTGTATAGCTCCAAGTCACAACAGAAGTTGTCTCAGGGCAGAGCTGATTTACAGCGAGAGCGAGGGGGAGCAGAGCCATATATGGCTCTGAGGGGGAGGGACCAGAAACATGTCTCTGTTCAAAATGTTTCTAAGTTCCAGCGTGTTCCAGAAATTACATACAGCAGCTTTAAAGTTGTCAACAGAACTTAGAAAACACATAAATAGCTATAACTTGGTCTTTGATGCAGATACTGAGCTGAAACTTTTCATCCATAACAAACTCTGAGGGCTAGCTTCACATTTTAGCTTTAACGTCTGGAGTCAATGTTGTTTGTTAGTAAAATATCTTAAACCACTGGAAAATGTCAGTGAAACTCTAGAATCACATGTACAACAGATCTACTGTATTTTCCCAACATACAATGATTTTTGCCTAAAACTCAGGCATGAACGTCAGCGGGCGATGGGCCTGAAAATATTTTATTTAGTTTAAATTTGCCCCCAAGAAGCAGCAGAAAACAAGTGAAGATGTTTGTAGCATCCACGATGACCAGGTTGTACGCCGATGTCCCCCCGTCACTGAGTGTTTGACTAGTTGAATGTCTGCGGTTTATGAGATGAGTTTTTCTGGACTGGAACTGAACAGGGAATTCAAGCAAACCTAAATGTTTTATTTTTAGTGAAAAGATATTCAAGCTGTAGGAGTTACACTGTGGAGAAGAACCGAGGCAGCGCAGAGCGACGGATTCAGGCGAGTGAAGAGAGCAACTTTATCCACAACAAGGCGCAGTGGTGGAGCCAGTGGGTGGCATATGGTGGCCTTGGCCCCTATAGATTAATCTTCAGCCACCCCGATCATTTACGGAAACTGAACAATTCATTAGAAAAATGCAAAGCACAGTTTCTGCACATGATCTGGGGAATCAGTTTACAGCACATATTATAGTGGCACGGTGGCTCACTTGGCAGAGGTGTTGCCTCTCAGCGAGAATGTCACCAGTTCAAATCCCTGGAAGTTGATTATTTTCTAAGCTCTGACTTCTGTCTGACAGTGAAAGGAGAAAGGACTTGGTTGGTAAACTGTGCACACACGTGGG